>JADRCD010142721.1:0-10622 GCA_019843815.1 Montemys delectorum | reverse complement strand
GGGGCACTGTGTGGATTTAGAGGAAGGGGATGAAGATGGATGTGATCAAAATATAATGTTACATGTATAAGATTTTAAAAGAATAAATAAAAATATTAAAAAAACAGTTATAGCACAAGAACTAACTTGAAACATGTACTATGGTTGCCAGCTCCAGACTATACTGTAAAATTAGGATTCTCAGGTCCTTCCACTTCTCAAGTAGTTTGGAAGGCTTGAGTATTGATGATGAGTAATTTTAATGCATGATTCAATAGTCTCAGATTGGCTAAGTGATGTCTAAGACTTCTATTGATTGTAGAACCCTTTTAGAGTATTTCTGATGCATGTTGAGAAGATCTCAACTCCACTGGAGTGACAGAATTTAGACTGACAAAGTTTGTGCCCAGAAAATGAATGACATATTGACTTTGTCTGTGTCAAATGTCCTATGTAGTTCACCCAGGGGAAAAAGTGATGCAATAGAGAGACTAGAGATGTTGGAAGCCCACGTTTCAGTACCAGCTGTGCCTCTCCTTAGTGCTGTGAGAGCAAATGTGATCTTCCCAGGTTTTAGTTGCTTCCTCTGTAGAACCGTCCCAGTCATGCATGCTTTACTTCACAGTTCTCAGATCATGGGAGATGGTGCTTATTAATGGAAGAAAAACTGCCAGTTCAATGGTGTGCACATCCAAGGAGGTGAGCTTCCTTACTTTTTTTGGGGAAACCTTGCCACCTGCTAAGCTTTGTGGCCTTTTTACTCCAGGGCAAACTAATTGTTTTTTGTGACATATAAAAGCAAGTAGGGGCATAATGGGGAGTAGAGACTGACTGTAGGGTCAAATTGCTTTTTATAAGCTGTATGGAGGCAACTAGGGAGGGAGGCGAAAAGGAACAATCAGGAAGAAGGCGAAGGTCTAGGATATACTGGGGCAGGTGGGGAGGGGACACTTAGTGTAACTATCAACAACAGTGGTGTGCAGTATGTAATTAAAATTTACAGCGTAGTAATACAGTTCTCAACTGAGGACCTTCCATAAAGCTTTTCTCAAATGCAAGAGTTTTGTTTTTCTCTTGCTTGAAATGAATTTTGGGATAGGACTGGGTTGAGAATGCAGAAGTGGGAAAAGCAGCTAAAAATGGAAGAAAACTTAAGTTGAGGCAGGGAAATAAAATAGACATGATTATAAGATGGGCTGGAGAGATGGTTCAGCCATTAAAGCCTAGGCTCACAACCAAAACATCAAGAAATGACCATAAGAACTTTAAGTTCCCACAGCAACAGGAGACTGTGATCAGGTCTTCCACAGACCAAGACACGAAAGCAGAGCTAGCTTACCAGGTATGAACGGATGGATGAGATTGACAAGTGGGTAAGCAATATGAAAGGCCTGGGGGAAACACACAGCATAGCACTGTATCTTGATACTCTAATTTAGCAGCTCTGGTCTGACAGATTGTGTCATTGTGGCAAAATATCTGATGGAAACAACCTATGGAGGAAAGGTTCCTTTCGGCTTATGTTTCATAGTCTGAGGTGGGTCAGAACAATGGCTGTAGATTCCAGGCAAGGGAAATATCAAAGTGCTGGGCCCAAGAGGCAGAGAAGGAACTTTGCTCACAGCAGGAGCAGAGAGTAAGGGCGAGGGAGAGGCGTACTTTCCGACCCGCTTCGTCCGGCCAGGATGCATAGTACACATTCACATCGCCCCTACTCCAAATAGTTTCTTCAGTTTTGGAGTCCATTAAGGGATTAAGCCCAGAGCCCTCAGGGTTTAATCAGTGCCTAGCGGTGTGCTTTCTTCAGTTCCTAGTGAGCCTGTTGATAGTGAAGATTAAGCAGCACATGGGGTAAATACCTAGAAAATTCAAACTCAAATACAACTTAGACTCAAGAGAAAAAAACTCTTTGGCTTCTAACCAAAAGACAAAACAAAACAAGCAAAAACCAAATCAAATAAAAACAAAAGCAAAAGGTCCTCCATGGTGTTTACTTAGAGATTTAATGAGTACTGGTCAAGATGCAAGCACAGACATCCATTTTGTGCTATCAAACAAACCATCAGCTTGAAGCAGCTCTTTGATATTTGGAACTAGGTAGACATAGATTACAGGCAATAAAACCAGTCTCCAGTGTTTTCTGTTTCTAAATATTCACAATCGGGGCTGATGATTCAAACCTTGGACACACAGAAATTTGTCATGTTCCCAAAGTTATTCTTAAAACTAGAGCTGAGTATTTTCTCTGGTACCTAAATGAGGGAAAGAGAGGGGTCCAGAGAGGGCACTCAGGGGCCTTTGTTCTGTCTGTCTTTGGAAACTTCCAGTCAAAGGTAAGACTTTCCCTGCAGTGACTCGTGTTTCTGCTATTCAGAGTGTGGTGCACAGGCTGGTAGCGTGAGCATCCCTGCAGGCCCTGGACTTGCATTTGAATGGTTCCCAGGTGACTTACATGCACATGGATATTCGAATAGCTCTCTCCTTGGAAGTGGCTAGCAAATCTATTTCTCAGATGGCATGAGATGACAATAGGTAAGGTAAGGGGATATCCTTATTGCCATGGGTTTAGTTGAAAAGTCTTTGTGAATTAAACAATTTAGAGGTAGAGGGACCTGGCAACTTGTGGTCTTTTATGTCATAAAAGACCAAATATGGTCATAACAACTTTTATGAGGCCTATTTGATCCCTCAAGTATATTTTTTCATTGAAAGAAACTAGAACCCAGGAGATCTGTCTACCAGGAAAACACATATAGCTGACATCCTTGATAGGTTTTTAATGTTAATGGAAAGATTTCAAAAATAATTTAAACAAACAAGTAAAGTAACCCAAGTCGTCTCACTGTTGTGTTCCCTTTGAAGGACTCTGTGTGTGTGTGTGTGTGTGTGTGTGTGTGTGTGTGTGTGCTTGCCACACACGCGCACATGTGGTACGAGGATATCATTAGCTTCTGAGGTCAGAAACAATATTTTCTGTTTCTTCTGCATCATGTTAAAATTCCTGGCAGACTGGGTCTCTCATTGAGCGAGCGCTCGATAAATGTCAACGACAGTGATTTGCGCCACGCTCGTAATATTTTTAATGTGATTCATTCTGACGAACGCTCTGCCTCTTATGCTAGCTAGCTCTTATATACCTAGCAACCAAATGGTCTGCTGCCGAGTGCACAGAATCCTGGGCTCCGGCTAAGTGTGATTAGATATTGATTTCTGAGTCCCATGAACATTAGCAATGCAGAAACTGTTGGGTACTGGATCGTTACAGACCATGGCGCTGACACCTGCAGGTGTCCAACAGTCACAGTTCATGGTAAAATTCTGGAGAGGCTATAAAACCCAGACTACGAGTTTGACCCTTACAAGTGTGTGGCCTTGACCTAACTAACTGTGTCTTGCCTATTCACCTCTTTTCCACACACACTCTTTCAGTCTCAAAGGAAACTGGGTGGAAAGAAATATTTAGTGCAAGCTTATCCTGATTGCTGGGAAAAATTCCCAAGTCAGGCACATGAAGCAAGGGATCTCTGTAGTGAGGTTGATGCCAAGGAACCGTGGGTAATTTTTAAAAAATATTTGAGTTAAGTCGTGAGTGAATAAGAAAGACATATCCACATATTCAGATATTGGGGATAAATTGAAATGGCCCTACACACACTTTTTTTTTTCTCCAAAATTTGCCCTTTTAGTTAAAGTCTCTGTCCTCTCTCTTTGAATCAGGGCTGCTTCTGTATCTGCAGGGATCAAAGGAATGTGGTGCAAGTGATGTTTGCCAGAGACTGGTAGCTTCTACTTTCTACTGTGGCTTTTTCCCTCAGAATCTGGCCATATGGAGAAATTTCATATGTCCTGTGGTTGACTGCTCTAGCTGAGCTTCCAGAGAATGGCAAGAATTAGCTGGACAATTGGACATGCCATCTTGGATGTCCCACCTGAAACACAAAAGACATCTTATGATGAAATGTAACCTTGTGGTTGTTTATCCATCCATCATTGCTTCTGCTCTGAAACAAACACACAAAGAAACAAGCAATCAAACAGGCTTTCAATGATGGTGGCCACTGCCTGAGCACAAGGGTGGAGGAGAGCTAGGGAGCCTTAGGCAGTGGACCAGGCACCTCACAGAACACGAGAGGAAGCAGTGCCTTGAAAGTACTTTAAGAGTAGGAGGTCCAGTGACAGCTATGAATAGTTATTCTTAATCTTGAAGCAACTAGCTAGCCTCCGCTGCCCCATGCCCTCAGCAAGCCCATGTAAGCTCAGGAAGGTGCACACTTTGAAGTCCACACTTGGAAAGACATCTTCTTTAAAAGTCATGTTTGAAAACAGCACATCTGGAGAGGATGTGGGGCAAAGGGAACCTATCGATTCATTCGCTGTTGGTGAGATCGCAGACCTGCGCAGCTGCTCTGCAAATCGGAGTGGAGAATCCTCAGAAAGTTAAATCTACAGTAGGACCCAGCTATTCCATTCCTCATCACATCCCTAAAGGACTCAGCATCCTCTTCTGCAGATACTTACTTGCCCAGACACACTCATTGCTGCTCTACGCACACTACCTAGGAAATGGAACCTAGCTGTATTACGGAGGTTTGAACCGCTTGGATAAAATATCTTGACCTCAAGAAACTTGGGGGAAGAAAGGGCTCATTTTGTGTTTCCACATCACAGTCCCTTCTTGAAGGAACTGGGGCAGGAACTAAAGCATAAGTCATGGGAAAACACTGCTTACTGGCCTGCTCCCTTCCTATACCACACCCCAGACCACCTGCCTAGAGGTGGCGCCATCCACAATGAACTGGACACTCACACACCAGTCACTAATTAACCGGGGACATTTTCTCAGTTGGGATTCCCTCTTCTCAAACGGTTCTAGCTTGTACCAAGTTGACTTACAACTAGCCAGCCCAATTGAGCCCTTGCCAACTTGATAGGCAAACACACCACTATTCAACTAGAAACTTTCTTTTTTTGTTCATTCCCAGGCTTATCATAATAATATTACAATAGAGAACACAGGATACCTTTAGAGTCCCATAGTCTTTAAAACTTCAAACACTTCAATAATTTTATCTTTTTAAAACATCTGAAATAGCATTCAAAGTTCAAAGTTTCTGTAAAATTTCCAGTTTCTCCAAAATTTCAAGGTCTCTCAGTTATAGGCTCCTGGAAAAGAAAAGAAAAGAAAAGAAAAGAAAAGAAAAGAAAAGAAAAGAAAAGAAAAAAAAAGAAAAGAAAAGAAAAGGAAAAAGAAAAGCTAAATGCTTTTTACTCTAGGAACAGGGCAATCACAGTTCAAATAAACCAAAACCAAAACCAGACAACTCTAGCAGTGTAAATAACTCCATGTCCAATGACTGGGATCTACTCATGATCCTCGGGGCTCCAAAAGGCTCAGGCAGTTGAACTCCGATTGTACCATACATAGCACACACAGCTTGTCTGGTAGGCTCAGGCTGCCTCCATTCGATGGCTGCTATTGTTCTTGGAGGTTGTCCCATGGTACTATGGCCTCCTGCTGAAAATGGGATGCATTTTCGCCAATAGCCTCCCTGGCCTCTCTTCAAGAATTCGGTCCCGGCCACATGGTGCTGAGCCTCAGCTTCTTTCTGTGACTTCCAATCCTGAAGCTTTACTGCATCTTCACCAATGGCTTCTCCATGATCCTTTCAAACCTTCAAAATGAGGACTATGTGGGTGACTCTTATACAACATAAGTGTCTTTCCACAGAGGGATAGATAATGAAAATGTACACAGTGTAAATATACACTGTGAAATATGATTGAACTGTAAAGAAACATTAAATCAGAAAATGTGACGGTAAATGGATGGAACCAGAAAAGACCATATCATGTGACTTGACCTCGGCCGGGAAAGTCAGACATCTCATGCTCTCTCATACGAGGCACTTCAGGTGTGAGTTAGTATGGAAAGGGCAAAGCTCTAGAGACCTCAGTTCTAGACAAAGAACTACAGGCAGCTCAGGAATATTAAGAGTGAGAGAAATACTCTTTCCGAGGGAAGAGTACACCAATTAGCTATTCAATACCAAATGGCCATTCCTGAAAAAAATACATAAAAGTAACATTATGCAGAATAAGCAGGTTATATTTATATAAATATTTATTATATAATAATTATATTAACATATTATACACAATATATCTACATATTAAATAAGAAAAATAAGTGTGTAGATATTTATATATGATAAATATATAGAGATATTTTATATATAATAAATATCAATATGTACACATATCAACAATGAAAGAAAAAGAGAGGTCATGAATTTGAAAGAGTGCAAGGGGATGGTTTTACATGGGAGAGTTTGGAGGGGGGAAAGGGAATGGGAAACTAATGTAATTATAATATCAAAAAAATTAAAAACATCATTTACTTTGTTTGCTTATTTCATCTGTATGCGTGCATGTGCATGCATGCGCATGTGCATGTATGTGTATTTGCAGCTATGCTTATGAGCATGAGCATTATAGCACTAGTGAGGAGGTCAGATGACAACTTTAAGAGTCATTCTTCTCCTTCCACCATGTGGATGCTGGGGACTGAACTCACAGGTTATACATCTTGGTGGTAAGCCTTTTACCCACTGGGCCATCTTGGCAGCCTTGGAAGCCATTGTCTAATTGAGTGGATCTTGTGCTTTTTTTACGAAAGTACCCCCAGAAGCCATCAGAGTGGTGAGACCACCCGTTGTTCCTGGCTCCATTTTTAAGCCCAGATCTAAAAGGAGGCATGTGCACGCTGTGAGCTCCTCAGTGGTTTAGAAAGTCCTCTTTCCCCATCTCCACAACAGCACTAAGTGGTAGCTATGGAATTCCTCTGGTTTCCTTTCTGATATGTGGAATTCCCAAAGGGTGGTGGCTGTGTTGAAGCTGATGTTACATTATTGTTTCTCTTTTTACACTGTAGGGAAACTTTCCCAGTTTGTGAGCCATAGCAAATGGGACATGGCGGGGAGGGGTTTATGAGAAGTTTTGGTACTAAAATTCAAGGATGTCAGCTCCCGATTCTTAATATTGGTTGCCCAGTTGACTCACCTGAACAGTCTTCACAAATAAAATGGACCGGACCATGCCCTGGTCTTACTACCGATTAATTAAATAAAAATGGCTGATGTCAATGTCTTCACATTGGTATTTTAAAAACTCTCTGGTGATTTACAGGCGTGGTGAAGGCTGAGAGGCATGCCTATTCCAATGGTTTTATTGGCCCTTATTGTGTCTGGGAGCAGAAGATTATATTTGCTAATGGGATATATGCCTAATCTTGTTGGTTTAAGGCACAGTTCAAATATATGTGTAAAATTGGATCTCAGTAAATATTTATGAACTGAATAGAAAGAAACACAAATGAATGCCGAGAAAGCCATTCTGCTTTCTCCCAGCTTCTCTTCGGACAGTGGCTCAGCTTTCTGTGTATAATTGTGGAGGTGGGCTCTAGATTTACAGTTCTCCATTAGAACCCTCCATCCACCATGACTCGGCACAGTTGTCGGTGGATGTTTCCTTTTCTGATCTCTTTCTGGTATTTTCTTCCTCGTTCATCTGAACCGTCATTAGAAACAGCTCAGGCATCTTTCCATTTTGAAGGCAGAGCTGGTCACCTGAGGGCAGAACGATGATGCTTTAAGAGAGCTGTGGAATAAAAACACTGAGAATACCAAGTTGGAAAGGATGCCCACTTCTTTGCCTACTGACAAAGGCATAGCTATTTTCTCAGCCAATATGATAAATATTCCAAAAACAAGATATGATCCACCGAACCCCACAGCACTCTTGGCAGAGCTTCCCCAGCGTCTATGCTGAGAAGGCATTTGATGTAAATCATACCTAGCAAAAGAGCCAGTGGCTAACCATTTAGAATTTTAGGGCCTTCACTGAAATGTTATTAATTCTATGACTCTCCAGTAATTTGAGGACAGACTTCTGAGAGATCCATCAATCCAGTCATTTCCTGCTTTTTGCATGCACTATCCTGCTATTTATTTACATGTTCATTATTGTTTTTGCTTTGAAACACTGAGAGCCCCACCCCCAACCCCATTTTAGAAATCCGAATTTTTAAGTGGTTGCCAGAAGAATCCCACGACTTGCCTGGAATCACTGAATTCCCCACAGAAACTCCAATCTTTCTTAGCACTAATTCAAGAGGGAGTTATGATCCTGTGATGGACTCATGACATTTCTTATTAGGGATAGAAAAGGTCAAATTTTAATACCTTTTTGTGATATATGCATCTGGCCCGAGATCAGGCAGTTTTGAATGATGGAATTTAAATTGTAATTTAGTGGCGGGGTAAAGGGTGAGAAATTATAGTGCTGTGGCAGGGCCTGAGGCAGGCGCCGGCTATCGTGCCTGCTGGGAGTCTGCCTGCTGGCCGGTCAATGATGTTGCTTGAAGCGTTGCTGCAGGAGCAACAGAAGAGGCTCCTCTCAGCAGATGGCCAGGTGGACACCCGACATCCTGCTTGGAAGAGTAAAGGCAATTCCAAGTCACAAACACTCAGCTTGTAAGTGGCCTGCAAGGTCACAAGGCTTTATCCATCACTTCCTGATTTTGCCCAACTTTCTCGAAACTCTTACTTCACTTTCTCTTTTTCTCAAAAAGTAAAAGTGTTCTCAGGCACAAGGAGATCCTCACCCAGTCTTTGTTATATCTGAAGTTGGATGACTGAGACCAAACAGGCTGGGTGAAAATTCCCCCTTCCTAATGTAAGGAAAAAAAAAATCACACCTCTATCTTCTTATACACAAACCAAAGAATTGATCCAGCTAGCAGATGGGAGCTCCTGAAAACTATTAAACGAGACTGTGAGTCAAGAAGAGTCAGTGTTCTTACTCCTGACTTCTCCGCACTTCATTCCCTCACCTTTAAGTGGTCCCCTAGCCTCAGTTTTCTTCACTATAAATTGTCTTGCTAATAAGTTGCCTTGCAGCTAAGGAAAAATTATAGCCTCTCTCACAATTCTCTATTATTGCATGGTTTGAGGAAGTGCTAATTCATGGATTGTAGTTCTGATGAATCCCCTGTATTATAGATCCTTGCTGGCCAGACTGTGTGGGCAAATGAGTGAACTTGTCCCATCACCATCACCTTCTCCATCCCCATCATCATCATCATCATCATCATCACCACCACCACCACCACCACCACCACCACCACCACCACCACCACCACCATTATTCCCATCATCAGCATCATCACAACATGGAGATTAATACAGAAAGAGCAATGATGTTAACCCCTAGCTTACACATCCACATCCACCACCACCGTCAAAAAGAAGACAAGGAAAGTAAAAGGCTCCAGTTCAACTTACAGTATAGCTAGAACTGAAAGGTCTTTGAGTATTTTCCCTGGCTTCCATTTTATCTTACAGTGCTACAAAGGTTCACTGTAAGAAGTACCTGCCAGACTTACTGGATGAACATCTCTTGGTCGTGCGATCCTTTGGAGCCAAGAGCTGTGTGTCTGCATTGTTAATAGGCTCCTGGCCCTCAATGACTGCCAATGCTCTGAAGAGGGACGCTTTGGTAAGGCCAACAAGAACCTCTTCCCACCAGTTTCCTCTGGTGTATTCCTGATAGATCCTCTACTCATTTGGCACCTCTCACAAGTGAAACTTTAAAACAATCTAAAAAAAAAAAAAAAAAAAAGTAAGGACCTATAAAGTATCTTCATTTGGAAAGAATACATCCAAAGTAGAATAGAATATAATTTATCGCTTGTGGCTGAGATCCCTAGAGCTTTAGCAAAGTTCTTCTTCTTCTTCTTCACTGTCCTCCTCCTAAGCCCGTTTTCCTTTAGTCTGAAATTCTGGGCAATCAATACAAGAGTTACTTCCTAATTCAATTAAAGTGTTCCTAGCTTACATATTACTGATATTGATTTCTTCTTACTCTTTTGAAAAACCTCCGAGTCTGAAAACCCACTCATTAAAGTGAGCCAGAAGTGGTAGTGTCCGCCTGTACTCTCAGCACTTGGGAGGTGGAGGCAGGAGGATCAGGGGCTCAACGTCATCCTTGGCTATGTAGCAAGTCTGTCGCCAGCCCAGGGTATATAGGACCTTGTCTCAAATAAAGAGAAAACAAACAAGAGTAATATTGATCCTGGTAAACAGAGTATTTGAGTTGCAAATATGTGGAATACGAGACAAAGCTTCAGAATATAGATTAACTATATGACCAATGATTTAAGTGAAATCCCAGGTGTTCATAGCCAGTCTTCAGAGAGGAGGATTTTCTAAGTTTTCTCTATGCACCCTAAAATGTAGAAAAACAAATCAAAAATTGATTAGCATCCTGACTGCTCTAGTTTGGGCAGTTACAATTTAGTTTAGTGGACTGAAATACAAACAGTGTGCATAACCGTAACAGGTAGTAAGCCAGGCTGGGTTCTTATGGCAAAAGCTACATGGGCAGAAGCAGTAGCCATCACTGGGAGGGAAAGATCAAAAACAAGTGGGTGACTTTGTTCCCCTGGCCTGAAAACGTCCATAGTGAAGTGTTTGGCCTCATCTCCACAGGACATTGTAGATAGTGACCCAGTGTCTTAGTTAAAGTTTTCATTGCTGTGAAGAGACATCATGGCCAAGGCAACTCTAATATAGGAAAACATTAAT
>JADRCD010142714.1:0-11309 GCA_019843815.1 Montemys delectorum | reverse complement strand
TTCTCATAAAATCTTTTTATAACATTTCAGTGTTTATAGACAAACTGCCTTTACGTTTGCTCTTAATTAAAATGCTATTTTCATTCGCATAACTTAAGTTGAATTAGTTTCATTACAAAAAAACCAGTAGTTATTTCAGTGTAATAAATCTTTTTCTTCAAGGGAAAGTATAAAACAATTCTTTTCAAATTTAAATTATAAAAATGAAAGTCTTAGAAGTTGAAATTTGGGGCTAAATTGAAAATTGTGTTTGGTATTTGAGATATCTGTTCATTTAATGTGTAAACATGTTAGTTTTTAGTTTTTCATATATATATGTATATATACATACATATATATATATATATATATATATATAGTATTATTTTAAATTCACAGGTGCTATTCTAGAGTGCTATATGCCTTTCTCGATCTGAATCTTTCATTTAAATTCTGCATTTACCTATTACTGGTGTCAGGTAAGATTAACAACCACACTGATTATTTTATTCTTCCTAGTCTTTCATGACCAAAGAGGAAGTGGAACTCATCCATCTTATTAAGGTGCTTCAAAACAATCTCCAACGTTTCCTTTTCTGTCTGCTGTACATTTATTGCCCATCATTTCCAAGAAGGGTCGATCCCCCAGAGAAATGTAATAGTGAGGAAACAGCTACAAAATGGAGAGCATGCCCAAACAGAGCCTACATTCCCCTGCAGAGCAGAGCAGGCCATGGAAGTCCTCTCTGTGAGTCTTCGTGGGCAGAGACTGTCGGAGAGTCACCACAATGGGAAAGGACAGAGTTATTATGATGCACATTTAAATGTGACATTTAGCTTAGAATTAGAGTGGTTCATTTTATATAGGAAGCCATTATTTTTGCAAATTTTTCATTTTTATTTGGTTAATATCTTGAAAATATTCTAATTGGCTTCTTAAAGAAACACCCTGTCAAGCATTTATTAGCAAAAAATCACCTCTTATAGTAAATAAGAGGGGATATTGAGCATGTGTACCCATGAAGCCCCAAGTGCCCTGTCAATGGATCCGTGCCCTCCCTTCCTGTGCTAGAAAGCCATGCCGAGGGTGCCTGTGCTCACACAGCCAGTCATGGCTCATTCCAGCTGCGCTGTTAAAACACTGCCCCAAAGATACTTTCTCTTCTGACCCTGACTTTCTAGTGATTTTGGTCTGTTGCTTAAACCATTCACTAGATTGGTTTTAGCGCAACACTTTCCAAATACCTAACTTGACTGTTGTGCTTATCAGCTGCCAGAAAGAAACAGGTTGTTGTTTGGAAACCTTGCTGTTTTTAAAGTTTGGTTCAACTAAAAGCAATACTCCCAAACAGACAGTGAGAACTTCCCAAAAGAGGAAGAAGCCCAGTGCCCTGCTGTGCACGCACATGTAGTCCCAGCTGCTTGGGAAGCAGGGTCAGGAAGAGGGCTAGAGCCCAGGAGTTCCCTGCCAGGCCAGGCAACAGTGCAAGACACAGTCTCAAAGGCCAAACAGCCTTCTCCTCACAGCCAGCTTTATCATCTAGACATTCTGGGCCAAACAGTGACACGTGCATTTTGTTTTTCCTAACAACTAAAGATGAATGTTCTGAAGGTACATTTCATTTTAAACATGGAAAAGACTTTTCCAGAGAAGAAGGAAAAAAATCCTAATTTTCCAATAACATAAAGAGCACAATTGGTCTTCCAAAGGTATCCATGCGTGAAGCTACAAGTACTTCGAAATGCACTAAAATTTTGAAGCAAATTTACCTTGGAAACTTTTTTGAAATTGTACTTTTAAAGATTTAGGCTTTTGATTAAATATTCTGAGTTAAATCCTGTACTAGGAAAGATGTTGGATTCTTTCCTTAAATACTAAATAATGTTCCTCATTTTATTTCTAACCAAATGTTTTATAGAGATGAGTTGACAAAAGTTTAACATGCACTATTTATCGTACTTTGCCATTAAGGGGCAATGTTCAATGAAACTAAATTTATTTTTGTTCAGTGAACATGAGTTAGATTTTTAAAGTTAGTAATTTATCTCTACTAATTTTTTTTTAAAGAAACTGTGAAGAGATGAACAGAATAATTTTATTTCAGATCTTACTAATGTAATGTGTAGCTGCAACTTGACATTCAACTGAAGACTACACTTCAGTTTTGAAATTTTCCATCAGGTAGTTTCAGTGGTTTCATTTTAGAAATGTGTTTGCTGTTTATCTGCAGATGTTTGACAAAGGGAATATTACTAAAAAAGGAAAGCAAAAAAAAAAAACCTTATCAAATGAAGAATTGTTAGAAAAATTTTTAAATTCCCTGCTAAAGACATTTTTGTTAGTCTTAGGCGATAGGTACTTGCTTTCTAGAACTTGTTTTTGTTGATAGCTGCATGTATGGAACATGGTTTCTATGTGAGGTGCAAGTCTTGCATTACACACTTGTAAGATTCATTATATTGTTTAGGAATCAAAAAAGCAATCTAATGCTGAAGTAACTATAAAAATGTAGTTCCTATTGTGAATAATGCTTTGCTTTTGTAATGTATGAATAAAAAAATAACACTTAAAAAAAACCCTACAAGCTAAGTAATTTTTTTCACTTGTCAAGTTTCCCATGTTGGGAGTTTCTTTACTCAATAAAAAGCTGATTAACACGGTGAGAGACACAGACTTGAAACAAAATTTGAAGCTCAAGACCAAATCTAAAGTCCTCATTTTACCAAGACTCTTAATTCTATTGTTTATAAATGAAAAGAGACCAGAGATAGACTCTCATGAAGTATAAAACTATCAGGAAACACTAACACGCTGGTAAATGTCATTTGTGGTCTCTTTCATTGTTTTGCTTGAAGTGTAAGTAGTCATTTGACTTTGGAGTTTCTGAATAGATTTGCTTGTGATGATCTTGTCATTACTACAGATAGACAATTCCCAAGTCCTTCTAATTATCATAAAAGTTTTAGGTTACACTCAGTTCTGGAGGCCTACCGAGTTTGTTTTTAAAGGATACAAATGCAACCCTCAAGCACTTACACAGAATCTCATGGGCTCCTTAGGTAGTAAGAAGGCTGTGCCCTACCTAAGAGAATGCTTCTGCCCCATCCTTCCCACAGAGACTGAACTGGAGATATTGTATACTGCAGTCTTGTACTGTCTCAGCAAGATGGAGCAGATCCTGTAACTTGAGCTGCAGCTGATGCTTGTGATAATTCAGAAACATACACCTTCCACTCTCTGTAATTGGGTATGGCTATCTTGCAAGCTGCTTGATAGGTTAGATGATAATGAAGTTAAGTCCCATAAGCAATGTGTGTGCATTGTCAGTTTCTTTGGAAGCTGAGTTAAGGATTCCTAAATGTGCAATTCCCAGTGAGTTAAATCAAGATCGGAGTCAGTCCCTTAAAAGGGTTGCTTTAATGAGGGGGCAAGTCCCTGGCAGTGGTGAACAGATACTGCACTCCCAGGGAAGTTTAAGTCTTAGAAGGATCTCAGTATAGTTGCTGCCTATAAATATTTTAAATTTTACTTTAGCTACAATATAACTTCATGTTTTTCCCATTTACGAAGTTAATTTAATTCACTATACTTAAAAAAAAATGTATTTTCTAAGAATAGACATGAATTGACCACTATAATAGTTTGATGGATTCCTTTCTTCTCTTCTTCTTTTGTGATTAAATATTTTTGTTTATAAAATATTGAAAAAGTAATTAAGTACCTCAGTAACAAATAGTTTTATTCTGTTGAGAATTTAAATTTCAAATATGTAAATATAGTTTTTGGGAAATATGAAATCTCTGAGTGGATACATGCTTTTCATGATATTTCTGCTTTCCTATCCACTTGTAAATGCTTATCACTACTTTAGTCCCCTGGGCGCTTTGGTGTTTATATATTTAATGAACAAAATGAAGTTTAAAGATGTATGGTGCTGACCTGGATATTTATGATCACAATAAGGATAATACTGTTGGGGAATTTTGATCCAGCAACATGGCTACTCTGGCAAGGGATCACATCCAAAGACCCAGGTCTGTGTGCTCTGGCTGGAATGCAGACACATCTTTAGTAAGTAGGTATCTTTAATTCCAAACAGTATAGGTAAGGTTAGTTTGTAGAAGGAAGCAGCCATGTTTGAAAGTGACATCTAATTGAGGTGCAGGTCAAGCGATGAAATGGGGAAAGATTTGACAGAATGAATCTGATATAGGATACTCTCAATTCTCGTGAGAGCAGCACAGGAAGGAGAAGCTATTTAAGAGCAGCCCAGGGGGAGAGTGAGTCAGTTGGGAGTTCAGTCAGTTGAGAGGCAGTGCAATGGAGTTCACTTCATGACAATCCAATTCATGGAATTTGGAGACAGTTTTACCAGGACAGTTTTACAGAGACAGGTTGTAGATGAGGACTGAATGAGCCAAAGAAAGGGAAGGAGCCAGAAGACTGGAAGCCAGTTTGAGTCAGTGAGCTTGGAGAGGAGTTTGCACCAGAACAGCTGATTTGAACCAGCCAGGCAGAGCTCAGAAAGAACAAGAAAGGGTAAACTTACTCAGCAGTAAGCCTCTGAGACAACAATTACATCTGGTGAATAAAAGTTACTTTTACATGAACTTGTTCTTATTTGGAACCTGTCTAGTTTCTTAAATTAAACACACTACACATCAAGCTTTAATAAGCCATGTAGTGAAGGCTTTTTTTTAATTAGATATTTTCTTTATTTACATATAAATTTCTCCTTTCCCAGTTCCCCTCCAAACAAACAAACAAAAACAAGAACAAACCCCTGTTGCCTCCCTCCTCCCCATGCCTGCCACCTCATCTTCTCCCACTTATTGGCCCTGGCATTCCCCTACACTGGGCACAGAACCTTAGAGAAGGCTTTTTAAAAGTTCATTTTAAGTAATATTTCTAATGAGGGTTCATTACAGCAGTCTTGAAATCAGCCTGAGCTGTTTGCTTATGTCTATGTTTTGTCACTGACCTCCTCAGTCCACAACACTTAGAACACTGTTCGTTAACTGTGGGTCTGAGGAGTTCTACTTCTCACAGAGGAGGAGAAAACTAAGGACGATGGTGGTGAAAGCAAAAGGGAAGGAAGAAGGTAGAGCTTTAAGAAGATGGGCAGGTGGAAAATTCCTATAGAGCTGGGGATGCTGAAGAGGAGGCAAGGGACTCTAAGGATGAACCAAGGTCAGCAAGGTCCTGCAGGTGAAAGAGAGAGGATGCTCTCATGAAGGAAGAAACCATTACTTGTATAACAAATAGTGTGCCATGTGTGGTTTATAGGCCAGGGGTCTTGGGACAGATTATTTTTTTCCTATTGCCATGGAAGGATAATTGAGAATGGATGGTTTATTTTATCTTCTATTTTTTTTAAACTTTTTATTGATTCTTTGTGGATTTCACATCATGCATACCAATCCCACTCCTCTTCCCATCCCTCTATATCAGTCCTTCTCCCTTGCAACCTCCCCATTAAAGAAAACAAACAACACAAAACAAAACATAAAAATATTTCATTATGGAAGGTGTAGTGTGTCACAATATGTCCAGAAGTATACCCTTATATCTATACATCTTTATTGGAAATGTTCAATTGCAATGCGTCACTGGTCTGCTTTGAGGCCTCTGGCTTCTGTTACACTATCAATACTGAATCCTCACTGTTGTTGCCTTGTGCCATGGAGATCCAGAAGCTTTGATTCTATGGGATCAGCCCCTTCACTTACTCTAACAGTTCCTAGATGGGGTAGATGTTGTGTTGGGCTAGCTCAAAGTCCTAGATCCAGGCCTGGATGGTAGCTAAGTGGCTGGGTTGTCATCCTGCCAGCTCTTCTGTGGCTGCTCCACCAGGGCTAGCTCTTCCACTTTGCTAGGGAATGACTGGCTGTTTTGCATCCACGCCACCAGGGTCTGGTCTCTAGCAGTGCCGAACAAGGGGCAGGGCTAGGCCTTCTTCTCTATGATTTATAAAAAGTAAGTGTTATAAATACTAGGTGGGCTTTGTGACCACCTGTAATTTCAGTCTCAGAATGTAGAGACAATGTATACCCAGAGCAAGCTGGCTAGCAAGACTATTGCACATGTACATGCCTACTCCCAACATCTGTACCTCTGTACATATGAAAAACATGCACACACACATGATTGAAGAATGGGAGAAAAAAAAAGTTTTGAGGTTTATCTTGGTTTACGGTTCTTGGCTCCAACTGAGGGTCTTATGTTGCTTCAGCTCTCAGCCAGGAACTTCAAGAAGAATCAGGCATGTAAAGTCACACAAACCGAAGATGGAAATGAAGAAAAAAGTTACATTCAAAAGGACATTAATTCTCTTAATGAACTAGTCACTTCTTAAAATGCCATTTACCAACACCATTACAAAAATAATAACATTTCTACATGAGTTTTAGAAAGGATGAACCCTATTCAAACCCTAGCAATCTCAGGAGGGGTGTTTTGTCACTTGAGAGCGAGTAGCACATAAATGGATTGTACTGCATTCAAGCCAGATGGGTGAAAGAATGATTTCTTCTATTGGTAAAATTATTACCAACTTTAATCTCTACATATTTACACTCTCATAGCAATTAAGAATTCTTTTGTGCCCAGAATTTATGCTTTGCCCTCCTGAGGGATTTTCCTTTTGCTTGCTTAAAATGCTGAGGGGAAAACCCAGGGCCTCAGGAATTCGAGGCTGAGCTCTATCATCGAACATATGAATGTATCTCCACTCCTCGTCAGAGTACTAGTCTGTTTCCTTGGATGAGGAAGTTGAAACTCTAAGGTAAAGAGATGCATGTTTTTAGAAAATTCTTCTGTCAAAGAGATGCAGAGACCCTCATCCAAACATTGCATAGAGAACTAGAAACCTTGGAACACACAACTCTAAATGAGATATCTTTAAGGGAAACAAGGCTCTCTGAGGATACTGAGCAAAGCCAAATTAATTCACAAAGACTGAAGCAGCACACACAGGACCAACATGAGTCTGTACCAGATCTTCCTCTTATATATTATGACTTTCAGTTTATTGTTTTTTTTTATGGGAGTCTTGAGTGTGTGATTCTCTAATTTACCTAATCTTAAGACTCTTTACTTTCTATTGGGTTGCCTTGTCCAGCTTCAGTGAGATGGTTTTGTTTTTTCTCATATTATTTGGTTTATCTCACTATATTTATGTTTGATTGTTATCTCCTAGAAGCCTGTTCTAATGAGAGACAGATTAGGGAGTGGATCTGGGTGGAAGGGAAGGTGGAAGGACTTGGGAGGAATAGAGAGAGTGGACACTGTAATAAGGACGTGTTGTGTGAAAAAAGAAACAAGTTTCAGTACAACATAAAAGAAAAATAGATGCAAATCCAACAGAAGAAGCAGAAGGAAGAAGAAGGAGGAGGAGGGAGGAGGGGAGGAGGACGGGGAGAGGGAGAGGGAGAAGAAAGAAAGAAACAAAGAAAGGAAGGAAAGAAGGAAGGAAGAAGGGTAATGTTTCCATCAAAGTTTGCAGATCTTCAAAGCAACTCTGTATTGTAATGTTTTCTTTAAATACTTCTGAAATGAATCTATCAATTCTTCTAAAATCAATTTTACTGTAATGTTCAATAATTTCTGTTTTAAAACTTACATACTAGCATTTTTCACATAGAGCATTAATTAGCTTTACATCTAATAGAACACATGACTTTAGCAAAAATGGAGCAATAAGGTGAGATTTATCAACCTTTCTTGAACAACAAAAAGTGAGCAAATTGTACCTCTTCTATTGTATTGATCTATGTGTCTGTTTTTGTTCCAAAACCATGTGTTTTTATTACTGTAGCTCTGTAGTATAACTTGAGAAAAATATGATAAAGCCTCCACAGTTATTCTTTTTGATAAAGATTGCTTTGGTTATCTATAGCTTTTGTGCCTATACATGAATTTTAACCATCATTTCTATTTCTGTGAAAAATGCCATAGGGATTTTGATTGAGATTATACTGTAATCTGTAGACTGAAAACTGCCTTGGTAGAAAGGACACTTCCACAGTATTAATTCTTTCAATCTCTGAACATTTTCTTTGACTTCTGTATTGTGTATTTCTTCCAACTTGGATAATTACACTTATATTAAAGTTTAACAGACTTGTGTTTCTGGTTAAATCTTGTGTCGGTCTAGCACCTATCTAATGTAATGTATTGCAATTTTCAGTCTAAGTGCTCACCTTTGGTTCATTAAAAAGTAGTTTTCATATTTTGTTGATGGTCTGCATTTAAATATCAATTATGAGCATCTTTTGACCAAAATATTTTCTCTAGATAATTTAGAGTTTTTATCTGCAAAAGCAGCATTCGGATCTTCTCAAGCTTGATTTATGCACAGTTACTCTTTCCCAAGGCCGCAGTCAGCTTTAGGATCCTCTGCGTGCTGGCCATTCCTTCAAATCATGTAACACTTGTAACTATCACAGCACTCACTCTCCTGATCGTGTTTGTCCTTTTGATTTATCTCTATGGAGTTTTGATTTTTATTATGATATGTGGTAAGTCTACAAGTAGATAAGTCCTTTACCTTTGAGAGATTTAAAAAAAAATTAAAAACCTCAATAAATGAATAAACAACGAAACAAACACACAAATTAGTTTTAAGTGACGATGTCTTGGTCTGCTGTCTAGGGGATTTCAACTTCAAGGGATCTTCTTGGCTCACTCAAGTAGCTAGGAGCACAGTACCTTGGAATACAGTACGCTGGACTCTACTAGATGATGCCTTTGGGCTATTTCTAAGCCAAGTTTAGATAAGACCATGTCTGCATGTAGTAGAGCAGTCCACTGCCAATCCATACTTTTATCTTGTACACTCCAACTCTGGAACATGGCCAGGGTCTCCACAGAGTTCATATCTTCCCAGCACATCTTAGATTATCACTGAACAGTGTAATACTCAAAGACTGGATGAGATCCAGGTCCATTTCCACCGTGACTACTTTGTATAATTTTCATCTTAGAGTAGTTTGCACTGTAAACTTCAACCATCTCAATAACATAATGCTCTTACTTGTTCTCAGATACTCTTTATCCTGACTATACTCCATGTCACTAAGCTATGGTATAGAAAATACCCCCAGATAGCACATTGGATAGATCTTGTGGTTTCTTTTATGTGTTGTGTTATGTCAAGGATCACAGGTCTGTCCTTCATTTTGTTTGAATAATGAAAAGTATCAACTTGTACATTTTGTTGTTTCACTTCTGACCTGGTTTATGATGCTTATGGTGTCTTGGTACAAGTTAATTCACTGTGATTGGAGGTGGAAGTGCTGATTAACTTAATCTTCACATGTAGAACTCTACTGTTGGGTTGGTGAGATGGCTCAGTGGGTAAGAGCACTGACTGCTCTTCTGAAGGTCCTGAGTTCAAATCCCAACAACCACAAGGTGGCTCACAACCACGCACAATCAGATTTGACACCCTCTTCTGGCACATCTGAAGACAGCTACAGTGTACTTACATATAATAATAAATAAATCTTCAGGTGGGAGCGATCAGGGACTGAGCGAGCCGGGCAGACCAGAGCGAGCAGAGGTCCTAAAAATTCAGTTCCCAACAATCACATGAAGGCTCACAACCATCTGTTTAGCTACAGTGTACCCATATACATAAAATAAATAAATGAATCTTTAAAAAAAAACTCCACTCTCATGATTTTTGTTATGTTCTGAGATAGAAAAATTCACTTTTCTCTAAAAATATTCAATTAATCCAACATAATTTCTTTAAACACCATTCCTCATGAAAATAGAACAAAGCCTTTTCATATTTTCATGAGAAAATACTAACATTAAGTATTTCAAATTTCATGCTGTCTAAATACAGTGTACTGGATTTTACTCTTCTTATACGTTCTGTTGATAGTTCTTTGTTATAGAAGGTAGTATTATCATTAGACAATAATACCAGTTCCAGGGATAAGGGTTAAGAACCTTGTCACCTGAGACAACAATAGAAATTATTGTCACCTTATAGAAATCAAAGTCACCTTATTCAAGCTTCAGAATTCATTGTTTCCAGTTTTCCTTTTGGCTTTTTGTTACTAGAATGGAAACCCTTTAGTTAGTTTCGATGTTTCCTACACTAGTTAACTCTTTTTAAAGTGATAGATTAATGCCTAATAATTGCACTATTACTACTGATAGCAAAAATAATAAACCTTTGTTAGTTACTGTGGTGACTAGTCCATACAGATGGCTTCTCAGTGGACTCATACCCTTTGGAGCCCTCTCCCCTGTAGCACACATACCTGCCATGTGTGACCAAGGTAGTGAGACACTGCACAGGTTCTGAGGTAGATCATATGAGTAAGTCTATCTTTCACATTTTGAGGAAAGACATCTACATAAGAAATCGAGTCAGAGATCATGACGTTGTATTCTCAACTGCCATATAAATATGTTGCCAGGAGGAAGGGAAGGAGAAAACAGGAAATGAGAGAGGAAAAAGGAAAGCAGCAATGGAGTGAGATAGTTGAGGATGGATGGGAAGGGGAGAAGAGGAGAAGGGAGGAGAGAGAACTCTGCTAGTCACAGACATGTTACCCTTCATGCAGTCCTCTGTATGAAGATGTTCTAGTGGAAGTCTTGTCCTATTCAGTATCCATTCCAAGGCACCATCTCACTGCAACCACAGAAGAATCTATAAAACAAATTGCTTACTAAATGATGAAACGTAATGTTGTAAAGCGCTAAGTTAATGGGTAATATAATTTGCTAAGAAGCCATAGATAATCAAACAATTGTAGTAATGACTACTGAAAGTGAAATAAACTGTTCATGTCTAAATCATTGTTGCTTTCAATGAGCTTCTGTCTTCTCCACAATGGCACAGTCTGCACAATACTTTACTAATAAAGAGTTATCATTATTTAAAAACATTTAATTATGCTCTATGCGCTTAACTGAGGGTTGAAATGATCCACTGCGTCAGTGGAAGTTACTGAATTAATTTACCATGTTTTTATTATTATAACTTGAGACTTGCTTTTATTAGGGGTGGTTTGACTTTAACACTGAAATGATTTTTCATTTTCTTTGTAAAAATCATTATTTTATTTCAACGTGTTTTTGTGTGCATGATGTGTGCATATGATAAGAATGTGTGAGTGTGCATGTGTATATGCTGTGGGGTCTGTATTGTCAGATGACAACTCCCAAGTGCTGGCTTTCCACTTACCCCAGGAATCCCAGCATTGAATTCAGCTCTTCAGACTTTCTCAGCAAGTGCTTTTTTTTACTCACCACGCCACCTGACTGGCCCAATTGCTCCCCCCAATATTATACCTACTATCTATCTATA
>JADRCD010142701.1:17262-41720 GCA_019843815.1 Montemys delectorum | reverse complement strand
AGTGATTTTATATCTGAATCTTGCTTTTCCAGTGTAAAGGTGTGTTCAGTACTTGCTATGATGGGAGAAGTAGGTTCTGATGATGGCAAGTGACCTTGGTTTGTGTTGTTTATTTTCTTACGCTTGCCCCACCCCTGCCATCTGGATATCTCTAGTGCTACCTGCCCTTGCTAAATCTGACTGGAGCCTGTCCTTTCTGTGATCCTGGTTGTGTCAGAACTCCTCAGAGTCAAGCTGTGTTTGTGATCCTGTGATTCTGGGATCCTATGATCTTGGGCTTGTTAGCTCACCTGTGAGTGGAGCTTCCTCTAGGTGTTGTCGGACTGGCTGCAGAGCTTGGCCCAAGATCTACTCTGGACTCTGGACGCCAGCCCAGACAGACCGGAAGGAACCTGAGTCACTGGGCTGGTGGAGTTCCTGTGTGCCTGATCCCACTGGTCCCAGTTATTCCCAGTGTTGGGACAGATGTTAGTTCCTCCTCACCTCCGATCCTGTGTGTGTCAGAGTGCCTGGGAGTGGAGCTTCCTCTGGGTATTGTGGGACTGGCTGCAAAGATGTTGGTTCCTCCTCACCTCTGATCCTGAGTATGTCAGAGCACCTGTCAGTGGAGCTTCCTCTGGGTGTTGTGGGACTGGCTGCAAAGCTTGAGCCCAAGGTCTGCTCTGGACACAAGCCCAGACAGACAGGAAGGAACCCTAGTCACTGGGCTGGTGGTGGTCCTGTGTGCCTGGTCCCGCTGGTCCCAGTTACTCCCAGTGTTGGGACAGATGTTGGTTCCCCCTCACCTCTGATCCTGGGTGTGTCAGAGCACCTGGGTGTGGAGCTTCCTCTGGGTGTTGTGGGACTGGCTGCAGAGCTTGCACCCAAGATCTACTCTGGACACCAGCCCAGACAGCGACAGCTCCCCTCTTATCCTGTGTTGATCCATCAAAAAATTTTGAGACCCTTGATGTGACAACATGTAAAGTGGGAGAGTTAGGCAGAAATTGTCTGGGCAGTTTTTACTTGTGCTATGATTGAAAGTGGTCCACAGGAATAAAACTATACATAGAAACAAATAAATATAGAGCTGTAGAATTTGAAAATTTGAATGGGCCTTCTTATAGTTGATATAGCCTGAACAAAAATTGAATTTTGTGAAAGAGAAAACTAGTGTCTGATTAAGACAATAGACTTTCTGAAGCTTACAAAGTGAGTTAATAGAGGATTTTAGGTCTTGAATGAATATAGGTATTCTAATGGGTAAAAACAATTAAGTTCAATGTAGAGAGCTGGGCCACACCCTTTACCTCATTATAAAGACACTATCAGGCTAATTACTCTTTATGACTCATGCTAAACTAGGATTTTCATTATGCCCTGCATATCAAGGTGTGGGAATTCCCCCCATTCTTCTTTACCCTAGAAGGTAAAGGTTCTCAAAGAAAGCAGAAGTAAAAAGGATGTAATAAAATTATGCCTGAAAATCTCAAGGTTAGGTAACAGAAACCTGTCTCACATCTCTGTGTAAGTAAATAAACCTTGATACAAGTTTCTGTTTCAATAAGAAGCTGCTTGCTGCAAATCAAGAAAAATTTAACAAAACCTGGGCCTTTGTGACATTCTAGAATAAGAAGGCTGGAGGCATGGAATTTCCAGGGTTGGATAATTTAGTACATCACTGACATTAAAAAGGACCTGAGATTTTTCAATATTCCATATGAAAATTTCAGCAAACGGCAGTTTACTCTCTGGTGGCATAGTATAGGCCACTCAGATTCCCCTCCAAGAAAGGTCCTGATGCCCAGCTCAGAGGGTGGGTGTTGGCAGAAGTTTCTTCTTTATCTTAGCTGCAGATAGCTACCCTGATCTGTGACCTTCCTTCAGAGCTGTCAGATCCAGGCCATTTCAACCATGAGCATCACTTTCTATTAATGGCTCTCTGCCTTATGGCGTGACTGGTTTTGAGGAACCCCATCACCCTTCAACTTTTCCCCTGACTGATTACTGTTTCTTGTTTTGTTTCACAGATAATGGTCTCCGATCCACATTGCCCCTCAGCCCATTCTTCATTTCTGCCTCTGGTCTTACCCTGACTTACCCTCTCAAGTTGGGATGCTTTAAATCCCTGAATTTTCTGTTCTGACTCTGGATGGCATAAACATATAAAGTATATCTTTGCTGTCTCCTATCGTATGAAGAGTCAGAGGCATAAAAAAAGTCTATTCTAAAAAGCATGGGGCAGATATCCTGTTTTATTGGTTGAATCACGTCACATACAATGCAAATATGAGTGACATTTTTATTTTACTTTATTTTTATGTTTATTTTGAGTTTTCAATTAAATTTTAACCTTTCTGCTTTCCCTTTTCCCAACTCTAGACACTCCCATATACATCTCTCTGCTTTCCTTTCAAATTCACGGTCTCTTTTTTCATGTTATTGTATATATATATTATTGTATATACATATATATTCTAACTATATATACTATGCTAAGTTCATAGAATGTTATTTGTATGCATGTTTTCAGGGATGGGGCAATGGACAACTAACTTGTGTTCTTCCCTGGTCAGGACTACTCCTAATCCCAGCTTTACTCAGTTCCCTGTTATTCTTTGTGTAGGTTGGGGCCTCATTGGTGTTTTTTTCCCATCAAATTTGCTACTTCAATTAGAGACATCCTTGTTATTATACTCAGAGATAAGTGTAGTCTTCAATTTTCATTAAGAAAACTTTTTTTTTTCAGCAGACAGGGACCACTACAGAAAATGACAACCAATACAAATGCAGAGTAATGAATCTCAAAGGATACATCTATGATGCATGCACACATTAAAACTAGGGACACATCGCAAAATAGAAAGGTTGCAAGATCCAGAGGATTATGGAGCTTAGTATATGAACATGTCTCCTAGTAACATCAAAAGTTACACCGATAAAGTCTCACTAACATGAGTGCCCAGATATGGTTGATATTATTATGGTTGACACCAACCAATCAAGAGTTTCCCTCTTGGTCTTGAGTATGGGTTCATTTTAAGAGCATGGCTGTACTAAGATAAATGGGGATAGTATTAGAAGAGTGAGGACCCGAGCAGGTGAAAGAAGAAAGTTGGATGTTGGCTTTACTTCATATGCTTTTATTTTTTTATAAAATTTTGTTAAAAGCGTTACTTAAAAATCGTGTGTTCTACAAAACAAGAAAAATAATTTTTATGCCTGTTGAGATGTATCTAAGACAATTAGAAGAGCAAAACTGACTAAAACTTACAAGCAGTCAGCTACTGTGGTTCTCTCTTTTTTTCTAGCAGGTGATAATGTGTACTCTGATGTCAGTATGTGGGAGTGATATAAATTGGTACTGACTTATGAAAGCACCAATCTTCATGAATTTCAAACTCTGACCACTCCTGAGTCCAAGATATTAGTGACATACTTCACAGTATTTTATTTGGAGGACAGGAACTGATGCCACGGTAAAAACACAGCATGTTTAGTCACAGATGATGCCTGTGCTTTGGTAACTGTTTTTGTTTGTTTGTTTATGAGATTAACACTTACAGAAACTAAAATGAACAGTTCTTGTACATTTACAAAGTGTCTTGAAACTATTGTCCATATCCATTTTCAAAACCTTTTTATCAATGCAAGGCTTTATGCTTCTTTTAAAATCTTTATCTGAAGTTTACATAAGTCTTGTCTCAAGTAACAATGGGAAGAATGTAGAAATTGTTTAGGAATGCCTTTGTTGCAGCAAGGGAGTGCATCCGTGTAAGGGGAGATGCTGATACTAAGGTCCAGCTCCCTAATTGATTTCGGATTTGTTAATAAAGAAGTCTGGAAGCCAGTTGCTGGGTGGAAGGTACAGATGGGACTTCTAGGTTCCAAGGGGAAAAAAGAGATGCAGGGAAGGAGAGAAGAGGCTTTTATTGAGATGCCTTGGAGGAAAAGGGTTGTAGCTATCATGTAGGCCTCGGGGAGAGCTAGGGCCTGCTGCCTCTGCTAAGGCAGGCAGCCAAGGATGAGGAAGAGAGATGGAGATAATAAACTGGTAAGGGCACACCTTTCCAGGTGGGAGGTATCTTCACCCAGCAATCGTGCTTAGCAAGCAAAAAGTAACAAAAGAGTCTGTGGATTCAAAACGAAGCCAGGTTAGGGATGGTTGCAATCGATCCTGGTGCTAAGCCAGGTGGAACAAAAGAGAGCTGGGTGGGGCCAGAGTGCGGGCCTTTGGCCTGGGCAAAGGTGGAAGCAGGTTTTTTAAAACTGCACGCAATGGATGGCATGCCTAGCAACTGTGCTCAGTGGGCAAATTGTAAAGTAACAGAGCTGTCTGTGTGTCTTTTGTCTGAGGCTTCAAAGGTGGGAGCTGGTGATGAGACTCCCTGAGCGGAGGCAGGTAGAGAGAGAAGTGGGGTTAAGGCTGGTGGCGATGAATCCCAGGGCTAAGCCTGGTTGGAACAAAAGAGAGCCGGGGAGGGGCTCCTGGGCAGAGGCAGTAAAAGCTTTTTAAAACTACATGCAACACATCTGCCTTCTGAGACAGCAGAGGACTTCATTCCTCTATTTGTTGGGCAAAATGATAATCACTATGAATCAGTCAAACTGTCAGCCAGGATGACTGTTCAGACAACTGACCTGAATGAGTCTCAGCACACACGTACATGCGCCCACACATGCACACACATTGTCAGAGAGATCAACTGCCTATTCTATACGGAAGTGTTAGTTTGATCACAGGATAATAAAGATAACTGGGCATTTGTATGCATCCACAAAAGAAAATAACAAAATCTGCTGCTTATTTGTGTGTGTGTGTGTATGTGTGTGTGTGTGTGTGTGTGTGCTTAATATACAGAAAAAAAATGCTATATCCATAGGTTAAACAGCCACATTTAACCCATTGATGCAAACTAGAAATTCTGATTGTCCAGTGAAGTCAGCCATCGGTGTATCCAGATTCTGATTTCTCATGCAGACGGTGGGAGAACAGCTGAATGATCCAATCTGTCCTCTCAGCTCCTTCTGTCCTAGGGAAGATGTTTCTGTAACTGAGTTAGTGCTGTTATAAGCTACGGCTACTCAGTGTGGTAGAACCTCCAAGATATTTTCTCTCCCTGTGATTCATTTTTATTCATCTTTAATGGAGACTTCTGAACTTCACCTTTTTATGTTGCATTTGTTTTTATTTTTAATTTTTATGAAGATTTATTTATTTTATGTATGTGAGTACACTGTTGCTCTTTTCATACACGCCAGAAAAGGGTATCAGATCCCATTAGAGATGGTTGTGAGCCACCACGTGGTTGGTGGGAATTGAATTCAGGACCTCCGGAAGAGCAGTCGGTGCTCTTAACTGCTGAGCCATCTCTCCAGTCCCTTATTGTTATATTTTTACAGATAAATAAAAACAGCTTTAAAACTACTCAAATGTTTCTCTTATATTTTTGTTGTGAGCCTAGCCTTTAAGGGCTGAGCCATCTCTCCAGCCCTCCAATGTTTCTCATTTGTGAGTATCACTAAGCAATTTTATTAATGTACAATAAAATAAGTACCGTAGTTATATTTAGAAGCTTTGTCTGAGACAGCATTCCAAGCAAATTGTGCTAATAAGTAGTTAATATTTGTGAGTGTGAGTACATGTGTGTTTGTCTGTGCACATATACATATGTATATACATATACATATATATGTATATATATGTATACACACACACATATATATATATATATATACAGCCAATATAGATGTCAGAGATTGATGCTGGCTGTTCTCCTCAGTTGTTCTTCAATTTTATTTGTGACAACTTCTTACATGTATAGGACACATTCTACTTACTCCCATGTGTCCCCTACCAACACCTCCCACAAGTCCTTTCTCCACATCTATGCCCTTTTGGTTTCTGTTATTTCTTGCTGAGTTTAAAAGTACTGTCACAGTTTGAAACTGTCAATTAGATCCTGATGAGCTCTCCAGTGGGATAAACTTTCCACTGCCCATAGACTCCACCGGTAGCCAGTAGTTCAATCAATAGTTCAACAGGAATTATCCCCTTCCAAATACATGATTGCTTGATGACAGGCCTAGTGTTTCATAGAACCATTGTGGGTGATGATTGCAGCTGCTGTGAGACATTTAAAATGGCCATGTCATGCCCAAAGACATGCCCAAAGAATCTTTTTTTGTTTTCTGGTTTTGATATTCTAACTGCTTCCTTAGCCGTGATGTTCCCCAACCCTTGGAGCAAGCGATGCGAGTGTTCTGTTTAGTGCATATTTAAACATTTCTTAGGAGATTGACAACTAAGGTTTCTGAGAATGACCATGTCCTTTGCTTGGAAATCTTTTTTCAAAAGGTTTTTATTTTAAATTGAAAGATAAAACTCTTAAAACTTTTCAAGAAAATGAAAACAGGTAAAAATTCCTTTAAAGATACAAATCATACCAGCAACAAAGAAAGTGACTTGAAATTTTGAAAGTAAAGGAACAAATAGGAAATGCCTCTTCCCCAACTTCATACAACAAAATACAGTCGAACGGTATAGAAAAGTACATAGGACAAGAGTAAAGATATTGGATGACAGGGAACCTATACCCAAAACATTTGACAGTATGATTGACTAAACAAAGTCAGCATAATGACACTACCTATTGATATGCTGGCAAGAACAGGAAAATGTTCACATGGTCCCCTCTCTAGTAAAGAGCCACAAGTGGTTGGTGCCTGTTGAAAGAGAGAATCGGGCTCCTTCAAGGAAAAGCTCCCACATAGGTTGTCATGTCCCAACATGGTTAACCTTGGACACACAAACACGCACACACACACACACACACACACACATACACACACACAAGGACACACACACACCAAGGACACATACACACACAGGAAAAAACTAAATTGGCTCAGTTATATACATCATGTGTGCATATATATATATATATATATATACACATACACACACACATATATACATATATATGTACTGTTGTGGATGGGCCTAGTGCTGTTTGTATTTTGATGTTAATTCTGCTCTCCTGGGAGGGATTGTGGACAAGGAGTGAGTCAGGTGACTTCTTGTGAACCAGTCCCCTAATGAATAAAGGAGACAATCATTGGGCGAGTAGGCAGGACCTCAGCATTGGATGGACAAAGAGAAGAAGGAGGAAAGGGTTAGAGACTTTTGGAATGGGGATAACATACGGGTAAGATGTAGCAGCTAGAATTTCCTGGTATCTTGGGGGATTTGAATTCTCCACCAGAGGAATCAGATTTAATAGAACTTACAAGATAAGGCATTAGTTGTGCCCAGAGAATGAGTTACCAGCGTTTCTGAGCTAAGTTTTTGTGGTGTTTTTCTTCTCACGGTGATTTGACTGGGTTCCAGAGAGACAGGTATGGGGGCAAAGTGTGGGTTTGCCTGAGGTGCACCACAAAGGCCATGGGGGCTTTGAAACATCAGGCTGACATGGTAACGACCCTCCAGTGGGAACCTAGCAAGCTAGGTGGAGAGATTTTGGAGTTCTGAGTCAGAATCTCCATGAGACAAAAATAGGTTGGCCTTTGCCTGCCTGGGCATGCATAGTGGTAGCACAGGAACATGCCAGTCATTTTTTAAATATTTCCCGCAACAATGTACATACATGTAGAAATTAAAGAAGACTTTATTTAAAGTCAAATCACCATGAGAAGAAAAACACCACACAAACTTAGCTCAGAAATGATGGTAACTCATTCTCTAGATTCCTCTGGTGGAGACTCCAAATCTGCCAAGATACCAGGAAACTCTAGCTTCATTAAAGAAGAGATCCTAAACTTCGAATGAAATATGGAGAGTTGAAGCAGGAGGAGGTAGGGGCAGTAGCAGTCTATATCATGTGTAAAAATTCAAATATATATATATATATATATATATATATATATATATATATATAAAGATAGAGAGAAAGGTGTAAACACAGAGTTCCAAATGTGAATAAGAACTTATTTAAGCAATCACAAAAAGTCCATGAGTGCAATACTCTGAGAACCACCCAAGTAACACATGAAAATTAGGGCAACATTTCATGATCAATTCCACTTCAAACCAACCTTGTTGAAAGAAATCTAATAATATCAAGGGTTGAGGACAAGTCAAGGAGTATCTCTTGCAGATCCTTTGCAGAATAACATACATTCACTGAAACGTCTTGGAGTGCAGTTTTGCAATGCCAAATATAACTGCATATTTACATGTTCAACTATTTTCCTCCTGATTCTAACTTAAAGAAATATAACACATGCCACCAGAAAACATAAAATAGTGTTCATTTTAGCACTGTGGGTAATACCAATATCTGAGAATAATTCAAATGTCCATTACAGTCTAGATAAGTGGCTTAGAAGTTAGCACTTACTCCTCATGCAGAGGACAATGACCTCTAGCTCCAGCCCCAGTGGGACCCAGTACATTGTTATGACCTTTATGGGTATCCATGCATTGTTACACACAAACACACACACGGGGGGGGGGCGAAGGAAAGAGAAAGAGGAGAATCAATCTTAAAAAATGCATCAATTATATGTACAATGAAAGCATCCACATTTCTGATAGAGCAGATTGGGATATGTGAAGATATTTGTACTGAAATAGTGGTTTCTAGAGATGACAGTAAAGATGTGGGAAGAACATCAGGAAGGAACAAATGAAGAGGTAACAAGTAACCCGAGATGTTGAAGGTATATTCTTCCATACTCCATTTGTACTTTGCCTTCTACCTGATTAGAGATATTACTGCCGCCATCTTAATTGCAATGTATTTGTGTCTCATGTGTTGAGCTTAAAAAAAATTGAAATTGTCCTTGTAGAACATGATCTATATCTTGCAAAAGCTGTTATAACCAGCATTCTAGCCTAGATCTGTACCAAACAACAGAGTGTAGAAGTGCTCATTAGACTGCTGTTCACAATAGCCCCAATTGAGCATAAGGCAATGAACACCATCAGTATAATAGGTTAAAAATTATGTACATTTACAAATTATAGCAAGATCTACAAGCTTATGTCTCGCCAAACTAGGATGGACCAACCACATCCCATCCCACTCCCTGTCCTGACCCTGAGTGTATAAGTACTTATTGAATGAACTGCTGCCATAGGCAGAATTTTTAATAGATTCTATTATGTATTTTAAGCTCAATAATCTAAGTCACAAAATATGTTATGGCTATAATTCATGTTCAGTTTTAAAAGAGAAACAAAGCCTTTCTCTGATGTCAAGAAGTCATTGAGGAAGGAATGGGCAGCAGGGAATAAAGAGGTATGAGGGCACTGTTGGGTATTGCCAAACCTTTTGGTGCACGCTAACTTATTTGGTGTCAAAAAAGGGGTGTCAAGTAGTACCTTTCTTTTGGAATTCTGTGCTTCAATGTAAGATTAATCATAAACATGCATATCAAATATGCACAGCAGATAGGTAGGTAGGCTTGAATTTTATTGGGATCTGTACTTTTCTCTATGTCTGACAGGATTCTCAATTTAAAAGTATATTAAAGCAAAATTATTAACGGGCTCTCCTTTTAAAAACAGTATGCTTTAGTGGATATTTGAAAATATTATCCTCAAAGGCAATTATCAACAGATTTGTTTAATAAATTAGTTTAAAATAGTTAATGTCAGCAATCTCAGTGCTTACTGAGCACTGTTGTGTGTTCAGCCATGGCAAGTCGACTATAACTTTAGATACACGGGAAAACCTAGTATTGGCTTCACTTACCCTCAACACAGAAGACTTAGGAACGTACCACTGTATTATTGAGGATACATCCTTGTACATGGCTATTCAGTTATATCTGTAACCTTTTCTCCATACAACTATAGATTTGTGGAGACCTGTCTTCTGTGACGGTGGGATATGTAAGCCTCCGAGCCCCAGAGTTATCCCCATGCTTCTTTCACAGAAGGATACTAACAAACTATGATTTAAGAAGTGGACATAGCAGGTCACTAGAGTAGGGTAATAATTTTTGACATCAAAGGTTTAGGTAAGTATTGTAGTATGTTTAACACTATGGATATGGTGAAGTACCTGTGGGTGGGTGTCTTCTAACCAGCAGAAGCAGATTCCTCACAGCCTCTGTAAAGAGGCTAAAAATCAGCTTCGGCAGGAGGTCTCTGCCAGTTAAAAACAGCTAGTTTCTCATTGTATCCTCATCCTACAAAGAGATCTAGGCTCCTGAAAGCTCCACCTTCTCATGCTGTCTCATGAGTACGTAGAATTTCACTATAGATTTAGAAATGATCATTTAGTCCATTGGAAAAATCACTCATGTGCCAACCTGTTTTTCTAATGTGTAATGAATTCAACTGAGATTTATAAGAGTCTAACTGTAAACATTTTAAAAATGAGTATAATCTCATAATTACATTCTTCCTTATGACTGAACAGAACTTCACTCTGAATATATATGTATATATCATATTTATTTGTTAATTTATCCATGTTGGGCACCTAGGCTGATTCTTTACCTTAAGGATAAGCTTACAAGGTCACAGTGTACTTCGAAATATTTCAGAAATCTCAAGGAGGGAAATTGATAGAAATGTAAATAGAACCTGTATTGATTAATTTAAGAACAAACCAAATTGCTAAAGATACAGATGAAGCTCCTATTTGCTGATTTCTTCAAGTTGGGCTGCTGGTTCAAAACTGAGCTGCAAAATTGAGTCCAGCTGCAAGGAGAGCAGGACCAAGTACAGATGAACGAATTGGTGCATAGATGGGCAGCAGGTCCAGATGAGCCAACAAGATGGGCAAATGACTATCTAAGTAGACTAGATCAACAGTAGAGGCCCAGCCTACCTGAAGCCTCTAGGACAGTAGGGAATGCTCTGCCTACAAGCACCTTGACCCACATAGTGGGTGCGCAAGTGGGGCTATTACACAGCAATGGCGCTTGTCTACCTTTTTAGGTACTCCAAAAATCATAATCTTTCCCTAATTGTGAGTGTCTGATGAACTACAGGGTCTGATTTCTTGATACAATTTATCCCACATATGTGTCCCCTACAGTCTCAATTCACCTTGCTGAAGTTGTAAAATGAGACTTTGTTATCCCTAGGAATAATGTATTAGTGTGTACCATGTGGCTGCTGCTGGACAGATGATATCTGTCCCGTGTTTGTACATATGTAGAGTCTTCACCCATCCTCAAAGTGGAGTAAAAATCTACTTATAAAATGAAAAATCTCAAAGCAAAGCATAGTTGGGAACATGAAGACTGTACAATATGGAATGATAGCTTGGGGAAGAGTCCTATTTAAGCAACATCTACTTCAAAGCGTGGCCTTTTCACCTTTTGCGAGAAAGGCTTCCTGATCTCTGGCCCAGGACCTGACTCTGCTCATCCTGGTAGGAATGGGCTTTGTCTGAGAAGGTTGAATAGAATCACTCACTCAGCGATCTATCTCCTGCTCCTTCTCAAAAGGCTGCTTGCTGTAGAGCCCGAGTTGCCTTTGCCCTGTGGTCCACTGCTCTCAGGTTTCTGGTGCTCCATTTCCTGTTTCTACAGTGTGCAAGAGAGTGATCAGAGTTCCTGTTTCCCAGGAATCCCAGGAGTGATCAGAGTCCCTGTGGACTTTTGAAATCTGCCTTCTCTTCCTTCCAAAACCAGCCATGGGAACAGACAGGGCCCAAAGTTTCTCTTTGGGGGTCTTCCACTCAGAGTCTCTATTTATACTTTCAGTTTAATTTTAGAAATTTTGGAAATGCTGATGATATTCTTTATGCTTGGCATGACAGAATAATAATGATAGATAAACTGGTTTATTAATTCCACATTATTTGTGGCCATAATAAATTCATTTAAACTGTAGCTTTAGCCAGCTTGTAAATCAATCCGAAGATCATATTATATTGCTTCAAAGTACATTATCAGCTTCAAAGGAAACTATAATTTGGTCATCCTTGCTAGTAAATATACTAAAATCTAGTTGGGGGAATGGATGATTTTGTGGATCACAGCAACAAAGAGAAATAATCTATGTGCTTACTCATCCTGCTTGAATCATTGTACTAGATTCAGCTCACTCGTACTCTAAGGAAAAATGATAAAACTTTAAATTAAAAAGAAAACTTCTGACTTACTGTGTGCACTCCAAGATAAGATCACAATATGTAAATGAGTTTACCTGTTGCATGGTACAGAGTATGTTCTAGTTTATACTGTTCTCTGTAAGAAATGACATTTTTTTTACAAGACAGATTTCAAAATAATATAAAACTGTACTGTTCAGTTAAGGCAAGGATGGGATATCTGAATGAATTATGTTGTTTGGCTTCATGTTATCTATACATTGCTTTATTATTAATATCCCAGTGTAGATGATGGTGTTTAGTCTAGCTAGATGCTGTGGGTTTTTTCAGGCAATTTTTATTTGAGATTTTTTTTTTCAGTCTCAGTATCAAACTACCAGGATGTGTTCCTAAAAATCTCTTGCAAGAAAGACAAATATTACAGCTGGGAAGCTGCATCTGGTCCTCATGTCTATGATAGACACACCTAGGAACTTTGTTAATAATAATGGGCATGTTTTTACAGATACTGGAGAAAGCCAGTCCATACTAGTGTGCCATTCAATTTTCTATCAGCTTTGCATGACTTAGGTGGAGGAAGTGTCATATATACTTTAGTCTGAGCAAGATGTTTCCACGCCCTTTTGTTGCTTGCAACTCAAACCAAGACCACTGGAGTTAGGGGTAAGAAGGCACAGACTCCAGGAGTTAGGCAAGTGACAAAAACAGACTTGTTTATTATAAGAACTGGGCAAACATTTATCCATCCTTCCCAGCATCTCATTGGCTCCCAAGTAGCTAGGCATGACACTATCTTTTTCTCAGTAGCTAGCTCTATCGCTTGATCCAGGACCAGTGGTCTCTAGCTATGTTGACAGATTCTAGGTTGGCTCAGGGAGGAAGTATCAGCCGCACATGTGCCAGCATTGTGGCTGAGCCTGCTTGGCTAAGTTCCTCCTCCACCCTTTATTCTAACTGGATGAGAAAAAAGGGACTGCTTGGAAAGCTTTGCATAATTGGTTCAGTGTCACAGTGGTCCACAGCTCAGTCTCTGTAGACAGAGAGAAGTGGGAAAAAAAAAAGATTATCTATCTAACTACCTATCTATCAACTAGTTATTTATCTATAAGCCATCAGTTTATTTACCATTAGCCTTTCTATCACAATGTCTCATTATCATATAGGCATTTTCCTAATATTTTGTGGGCAAGGCACTCATAATGAGAAACATGTTTATCTGCCCATAAGGGAGGAGAGCAACATCAGCATAATTTAAAAGTAGATATAGTCTCAGCACTACCCTAAGTCCTGAAAGTCAAGGAGAGCTCTACCACATACCTAGGCAGAAAGTCATTTTAGGCATTCTTGGAGTTAGAAATGCTACTTCCTGCTAAGAACTTGTTGTCTTTTCTCTGGAGAAAGATTTACTAATAGCTGCTCAGGAATAATAAGGAGAGAGTCATGAAGACTCAAGATTTAAATTCTGCTTTTATTTCTTTATCCATCAAAACACCTAATGTATGAAATGCTGGAAGTTCCTCATTACTTTGGAAAGTCCATTTGGTATTCAGATCCCAATGCACATTCACTTGCTCTCTCTTAGGGAGTCTACTCTGAGCTTCAATTCTGGACCAGGTTATAATTGGGTAATGTTTATTTTATTGCTCCCAGCTTCAATTTATCTTCTCCATGGGTACAATTTTATTCCATAATCACTTTTCTCAATGGTCACCTCTTGGAAATAATGGATATTTTTTGACATTGTGAAGTGCATTGTTAATTATTTTATTTCAATATCTAATGACCATTGTAGAGCCTAGGATGATGTTGGGTATACGGGGCAGAATCCAGCTGACTTTCTGAATAATAAATCTGAAAAACACCAAATACAGGAATAATAGTCTCATTAACAAATGAGACTGTTATAGAAGTCACAAACAGCCAGTCTGATTTACTGCTTTGACATGAGAATGTTAAAAGTAAGAATAGACACAGAAGTAGACACAACCAAGAAATGCTGAGAGTAAATGACATAGTCTTCCCCAGGGATGAGCCCCTGATTGATTATTTAACATCAAGTGGTCAGCTCTAAAGAATATACATACAAGTAACACTAAATGGACTGAGCAGGTTGTGTTCCCATATTTAGGAACACACACATACATACACAAACAATAACAATTACAAAAAAGAAAACAATGATTTCTAGAGGAAACAAGGATGACATGTAAGAGACTGGAAGGAAGAAAGAGAGGAGAAAAAGATTTATTTTGCAAATAATGTGGTGCTTAATTTACAAAGTTAGAATAAAATGTATATACAATAAAAACAATGAAATATTAAAAATAATAGTAATAGAAATCCATATAGTGAAAACTAATGTAGTCTAAGAGAGAAGAATCACAAAACAAAAGAATCTCAAAGCAAGTTTATGTTATAAATTCCAACACTGCAAATCAGTGACAAGCATAAGAGAAATGGAAGTGTCCGTGATTATGGAAGAGTTGTATTTTCTGTATTGTCTATCAATTTCATGCCTTTGTGGCTATTAACCATGTCATATAAGGCTGCTTGGATAAGAGGTCTAAGGCTATTTGTTTTTTTGTTTTTGTTTTTGTTTTTTTGGTTTGGGCTTGCTTGTTTTGATTTTTGGTTTTGGCTTTAAAATTTTTTGTTTGTTTTTATGTCTTGAGAAAGGTGATATCCAGCTTGCTTACCTGAAACTTAGTATGTAGCCCAGGCTTGCTTTTAACTTATAATCCTCTGGACATTTATTGCCTCATTAGTATTGAGATTACAGACTAGTATGCCCATTCCCCACTCTGGGAACTGAGCTCTTAATTTTTTTGACTGTTAGCTGATTTAAACCTAACTATAAATGCATGTGCCTGATAGCTCCTGCATCAGACAAAGAAGTTCTGCCACTTGCCTCTTTATGAGCTAAAATTTGGTATGGAAGAAAAATGCACAGCAATAGTATGTGATATAAGTTTAAAATAGTATATACAAATTATAAGAATTCAAGGAAAGAAATGTCTAGAAAAATAAATAGATTCCAAACTGACATTTGAAACCATACTTTATCTTTCAATAACATTCCCCTTGACCCAGTATTTTCAATTAAAAGATTGTAGTAATGAATACATAAATATGACTATGACAATACTAAAACTCTTTCAGTTTTTAATGTTGAAATGTTCAGGAAGTTTTATTTATTTACTGAGAATATATTTTTAGAATTGCCTTTATTAAGATAAAATTTACATATGATAACATTTAATTATTTAACATACAATTCAATGCCTGTAGAATATTTACAGAGTTAAGTGACAGTTATTGTAACCTAATCTTAGAAAATCATTCAAAATATAAATCTTATACATCTTCACAGCAACCTTCTGTTACCTGCCTTTTCTCTGGAGATATGCTCATTTGATATTTCTCAGTATTTTGTTCTTGGTCTGGAGCTTTTTGCTGTTGACCCTCATTTCAGGTGCTGCTTGAGTTTTCTGAGCCTTCAGACACAGGAGCATTCTGTCCTCTTAGGCCAGTCTGGGAAAGCTTCTTGTCTTCTCTCCCCATAGCTTACTCTTTTGTAGGAAAATCAGGGCAGTTCAGATTCTTTGCACATGTCTCTTTTGTATACATTCTTCTAGCTTAAACTTGCTTTATCCATCTTTTGCTTTGTTTCTTTTCTACCAGGCTTTCAGAGACAAATACCTGAAGGGGAGTTAGAGAACAAATGCCTGCTATAGAAAATAATCACTGTTCATTTATAACTCTCCCCTCTAAAGAGGAAAATATGGCCCATTCTTCCCCTACAAGGATCTCCAACAAGAAGCCAAAGATGATGGTCAGTGTTGAAAGTCAACTTCATAGGGTCACCATTCACAAAGTGGACAAAACCTCCAGGCACACTTTTGAGGAAGTTTTGAGACTGATATAATTTTTGTAGGAAGATCCACTGTAAATATGAGCATCACCAAGCTGTAGTCTGGTATCTTAAGCTGATGAAAAGCAAGTTGTTGGAGAAAGTACTCACTTATGTTTCCTGTCTACATATGCAATCAAATGTCAGTGTCACATACCTGCCACCAAGCCCTCCCCACTGTGATAGACAATATTCTCTGTGAACCAAATTAAAACCATCCTCCTTTCAATAAAATACCTTTCATAAGGTACTTTGTCAAAGTAATGAGAAAATAACTAACAGTCCATACCAGTCCGTTATGGGAATGAGTTTTCAGTGGGTCAGATTTCCTTCTTTGTCACACATGCCCAGACATTTGTGAATACTAGATCCAGAGAGTCTGGCTAGACATGTATAATCTGGGGACTATATTTTCTCACCTCTACTTTCTACTGTCCTATATTTTGGCCACTGTGGAATTCTGAAATTCCTTACCTCTGAAGTAGTAGTGTTCAATTCTCTAGAAATAACAAATCTTATGCTTTGCATAAGTACTATTTCAAATTTCTATCAATCTTATACAAATACTATACATAGTGTTAGTCAAAGTCAAGTACTGATGTAAAAATTCCTCCTAGAAAGAGTGGGATGTCCTTGTCAAAAAATAACACATTGAGAAATTAAGCATATAGTTGAATGCTAAGCAAAGTATTTGTCCCATTCGGAACTCTTTGATGTTGCAGAAGTGGTTAATAGTTATACTTATAAATGTTGCAGTTGATGTCAGTTGAGTCATGTGTGTTATGAGCAATGAGAATGATTACTGCTCATTTACACTACTGATATTATGGAGTGGAGAAAGAGAGAGAAGATAAAGCATTTCAGATTTCTTATAGATCTTTTTAAGTCAGTTTAGGAAGGCATCATGGAAGTCTCCTGTAAATCCAACATTTTTTTCCGTGTCAGGATATAGTTGTATCCATTTGTGAGCTAGAATTTCTTCAAGCATTTGGGATATTTAAGTGTTCAGTTTTACCCATTATTCTTTGTGGTCTTCTTCTTCCTCTTGTACTTCCTCTTCTCTTCCTTCTCCTTTTCTTCTTCCTCTTCCTCCTCTTGCTCCTCCTTCTCCTCCTCCTCCTCATCATCCTTCTTCCTATTTGTTTATTGTTTTGCTTTGCTTTGCTTTGCTTTGCTTTGCTTCTGACTTTGGCCCTGGTGTGTAGATATATGTGGTCAGAATCCAAATATGAATATCTGAGGAGAACAACAGGTCAAATCTCAGAATCACCCCATGCTGGTTCTCTGGAAGTAGGAGAGGAGGACCTATACTTCAGGAGAGAAGTGTTTATTTCTCTGTTGCAAACTTTATCAACTTCCCAAATTCATGTTCTGTCAGTATGATTGTATTTTTCATTCTGAAGTGAATACTTCCTTCTGTCTCTAATTGTAAATGCATTTAAATTCACTAAAGAAAAATCTATTATTATTCTTTGGACATAGTCTTAAGATAACAAGAGACTCAAACTAACTCAAGTTCTTTGAGCCATTTATTGTTCCTTCATCTTACAAATGTGTGACTGGGAACAGTGGGAGTGATAATCTGGAGTTTTTCATGGAGGGGAACAGAGACACAGAGTTCCCAGACTATAAGATGATTTGCTGCTAACCCGAGTGGAAGAGAGTCCTGGAAACTTTTACAGTGCCTGGGGTGGCAATAAATAAATAAATAAATAAATAAATAAATAAATAAATAAATAAAAATGACAGCCTATGGCTCTGTTATATGCAGTCTTTAGCTTCAGGTTCTGATATGTGGGGAGTTGTGTGTGTTCTCATGCTTTAAATTCTCAATAAGCCACTGGGGACTCATACATCCCATACTAGCCACTACAGGCAAAACAAAACTTTTTCATTCTAATAGAAACTTCCAGAGGTAAGTATGGGTCTTCATGAGGAAAAAATCACAGCATGACGCTGTATGAACTAAACAAGAAGGCGCTGATTTAAAGGGAGCCCAGTAGAAGACCATGGGCCAGTGTCAGAAAAGGAAAAAGTGTAAGTTGGGAGCTGAAGGATAAATAGGAATCTTCCCTATAGAAGATAGAGAACAAAGGAGAAGGAGGAATAGTTGCTGAAATATCTCTGTGGAGAAAGGCACACATGTGCATGTGCACATACACACATCACACATCACAAGGCTTTCTATTTTTCTACTACATTGCTCTTTTAGACCTTGAAATATAGACCTTAAAATGTGAGAGCTTCTTTGGATTTTATTTTCCTTTATGCTTTTGTGTGAAATGATGTATGTGTGCTGTCAAATGGAGCTTGTGCTCCAAATTTTCTAATCCATTAATCTTCAGGTGTTTTCTGTCTGAGTGACTACAGTAGAACTACTGACCCCTTCAAAAGATTGGTAAGCCAGAGAGAAGACAGTGGCAGACTCCATACTGAGAATTTATAGAACCATAAGATTACTTAAGATAATTACTAGAGAAATTAGTGGGCTGAGTGTGGACTGAATGTCCATCACTTATTACTTTAGAATCAAAACAACTTTAATCTATGGATATTGGGTAGAGATGATTTTTTTAGAATTAAATTTCATGCTGACAATGCACACCTCTGGCACCAGAGTCTACCTGAGTGCTAAATCACTGTAATTATGGCTTCATACCTGAAACTCAACTTCTATTGTGCTGTGCCCTCCAGATGAATTCTCTCCAGGACTCAGATAGCTCCAGCAACAACCTGCCTCATAGAATTTTGCTTTATTTGCATTTCCTTTTGGGTATGGCTAATGTTTTCTACTCCTTGTAGCATCCATTTGTTTCAGCCACAGGGAAAGAGCTTGCTCAGTTAGACGGAGTAAACTTAATCTGATTTTCCATGTTGTTTGTCCCCTGTGCATTCCCTTACTGCAGGAGCACTTGCAGGTAAATAGCAGCTCTTGAACAGATATCAGCAACAGTTCTCTCACTAACTGATAGAGAGCAGCTGTCCTTGAGGATTTGTCAAAACACTACTTTCTGTTCATTATTTGTCTTTGTAAATGCTGAGGAGACCTGTTATATAGCCTTATCTTTTAGATTAAGGTATGGGGTGCAGAGGGAACAAAGACAACTAGAACTCACAGAGTTAGTAAATAGCAGCAGAGGCTGTACTATCAAACATTAAAATTCATGGCCTATCCCTGTAACTCAGGACTTTACACATGACAATCTTTATTGCTCACAGATCCTACAAAAGGCTATCATTTATCTTACTCGTTTGGTATGAGAAATCAGAGATCTTTGAAGTAGAAGCCACATAGGACACACAGGAGGCCATTGGCCAAGATATGCTTTAATTGTTCATGCCTCTAATCTCATAATCCTGAGTTCTATGTAGTACACTGACAAGTTGTGGTCCAAGATGAATTCCCACCTCTATTTTCTCTCCTTTAGTGATCTAATCTCAGCTCATGGCTTTAATATGTACTTATGATTCCTAGTTTTTACTTCTCTGAGTTATGCTTACAGATTCTCAGTATCAGCACACGTTTTCTTTACATAGTGGGAAATATTTTAAGGTTTCCATCACTTGTGTAAATGCTTTGAGGGCAGCACTGATTCAAGATCACACACCCTTGAATCTCCAGCACTTAGAACCACACCTTTCAAGTAGCTTCTTAGAATCATTTGTTGGATGAAATGCTGAGAGCATACATTTTGTCCTGATGCAGAACATTTTGGTCTTAGAAATCTCTTCTAGACTGGTTTTCCTGATATAGGATATAGCTTAGTAAAACTGGAAAAAATGTTCTAACAATTTTGATCTTTCCAAAAGCCATCATCATGGTTTAAATTAGCATTGAATGTTCCTTGTCAATTGATAACATTTGAGGTTATAGTTGGTTTACATAGTAGCATCATTCTTTGGTAGGTCTATTACAGCAGACAAATCCTTCAATAGTCACTTAGTCTCAGTTTCCTTCTCTGTAAATATACATACTATTATAACTCAACCAAAAGACAATGACATTTTGAAGAATAAGAAAGACCTATTCATTAATGTTACAGTCTTCTGTTAGCTGACAGTAGCCATAATATTTCGCTTGTTCTTATTATCTACCTATAAGAAACTACAAGTACTGGGCCAAGATAGTACCACTATAGTGCATGAAGTTGCTTAAGTGGTCCACCTAATCTGAGTGCTTAGTATCAACTCTCATTAAGGTAAAGTTTCCATCTATTTCTTGAGCATAGACCATTTTCAAGTGTAAATCAATGACATTTACTGATTTTAGAGTTATGAGAGGCCTTAGAGCAGTAGAGGGAACCCTTACTGTGATAGTTATCCTCTAGTTAGAAAAATGTTATCAAAAAGAACAGTATGTACTCTGAAATTATTTGGATAGTTAAGGTTTTTAAATGTGTGAGGATTTTAGAAGCTAGAAGGAGGAGGGAAAGAAGGAGGAGGAGAAGAAAAATAGAAAAAGAACTCCTCTATCTGTGCTAACATCTTTGCAGGCTCCATCCATTTGGATACATTCCCACTTTAGAAAACTGTGTTATTTTGTTCCATTGAACAGGTAGACATGATGTTCAATGGTGTTGAATGTTTTCTTCCTCTGGGTTTCAAGTTCCTGCACAGTTCCTGGTATTCACTGCAAGCCTAGTAAGATGGGTTAGAGGAATTAATCAAAGTTCATTGCAAGACTGGTAGTAGAAAGATCTCAGTGACTGATAAGCTGTCCTCATTTCTTTATCTGCAGTAGTAACTTCATTATTCAAGAATTATTGAAGGATAGAGTGACATTAGCAACATTCTTATAAGGGCATTAGATCTGAAAGGATGCTGATAAAGTCTAAGAAGTTTTCTTTAACTTTTTAAATCTGTAATTTTAATATCTTATTTATAAATGATGTTTTTTAAAACATTTTCACTTTTCTTGTAACCTAGCACCCACCAGAGATAGTGTGCCATGCCCACTCGTTTACTCCAGTAAAATACGCAATAACTCAGACGTGTTCCAGATTAGTCTTTCCAATTGTCAACACGCCCTCTTATTTAGGCATAAAAGGTACCCGAAGAAAAGATTCATTAATGGCTAAACTTAAGATTAGGCCTTGTGTCAACTCTGTCTGGCCAGCACAACGTTCCAACATATCCTAATTTAATTCCAAGCTGTCCTTAGCTTGGAATTTCTCTCAAGGAATCTGCCTTATCAGATAGATTGTCCTCGGAGTTAGCAATAGAGGTCAAGCACATAATTAGAATTCTTAGGGCAGTCCCACAGAAGACAGAAATGTTTTACATACTAGAGAGTAATCTAAGGGCTTCCCTCATTTAAAGGCATTATCAGGAACTGCTAGATTGGAATCTCCTGGTGCTTGCCTTCAGCAGACCCAGTGAATTTGGTATTTGGGAATACCAAAATAGCCCCAGCAGGGAGGGCACCACTGCTCTTCTGGCACCACTGCTCTTCTGCCTGCTTCATACCTGGATACCTGATCCTACTGACCTTGATGTGGCAGTCACTTGCCTACATGACTCCAGTCTTGCTCTCTGATCCTATTGACCTTGTTGTAACCCTCGCCTGCCTGCGTGACTCTTGTCATCTGCCCTGCTTTCTGTATGCTATTTAAGCCTGAATTTTACCTTGTACAAATACATTCAGATTCAGCACACTCTTGTGTCGACTCTGTCTGTCATTTGCCCACTTGTTGCCCACATGACCAGAACTCTCATCCTGCGGAAAACGGGGTCCCCATAACAAACCCAGTCCGTGGCAGTAGTGGAAAAGAAAAGACATGGAGAAGGTGGATCTATTTTAAAAAATTTTTTGGAGTAACTCTCATCTGTGTTGTCTGGAAATTAGTAGTTAGTTTACAGGTTAGCAGGCAGCTGTAGCCCTATCCAGTAGCAAACACTTTAAGGATATATCAATAGTCTAGTTAGGTAGCATTAGGTTAGCCACAGCATGACGCAACCTAGTAGAGATAACCAGGCCTTAGCTCGAATCAGAAGAAGGGACCAACAGGAACACCAGGAGAAGTTTTCAGCTTTGTCTCTCTCAGGGAAGTAAAGATCAACGAAGATGAGAGGCTGCCAAGTGTTGTACAGGTAGCTGTACCAACAAATCAAGCTCTATCTCTGTCATTTCATGGAGTCCTATTTATACCCTCTAAATGTCATGTGTCTTCTGTGTCTTCTCTCAGCATGAGTCTTTTCTCAGTACATGCATCTAGTCAGCCTAAGTCCTTGGAAGCAGCAACAAACTATACTATACTACCAGAAGCTGTTCAGTGTGTTTCTCTCAATGGCGCCTTGACAAATTTTGCTAAATTATACAATGAAAGGTGGACCAATTAATGTGTGTCATTAGCAAAGAATCTTTCATCATGTGCTTTTATGTGTTTGTTTTAGTAGAACATCCTCTCTCTTGTGTCTGCTTTAGCGAAATGTTCTTTTACTAGTGTTTCTTAGCCCTTACACCAGTGTATACTTTACTGAAATGTTTTCTTTTTTTTATGCATTTGCCACATTAAAACACCATCCTACTGACTTTTTAAAGAACCCTTAAGTCTTTACTTGGCAAACCTAAGGAGCAAGTGATAGCCAAATTAATACATTGCCATTGATTATGTCATGGTCCAAAATTATATTTAGGTGCATCATGATTTCTTTGAAGTCTTACTCTTAAAATATAGTTCTATATAGCTGAATGCTGTTCGTATTTTATTGTGCAAAATATTACCCTCTTACTAAAAGCTAAAATCTGATTCTACTGATCTAGTGTGGGACCCCAAATTGTACATTTTATATAAGCTCCAGATGCTATGAATCTTAGATGCTCATGGAACCTAATTCTGAACTAAGCATGCTTGCTGCGTTTGTCCAACCATCTCAGGCTCTTTATTTGTAGAATACAGGTGGGGCTGCTCTGGTGTCTATATGTCTATCACAAACAGAAGCCCAAAGAGTGTGCTTCTGGAAAATAATCTTTTAGGAAATCTGTAAGTCAATTTCCTCTGATTTGAAAGCAACCCCAGAACTTGGGCAACCATCAGAACCTTGTACATTTAAGAATAGACTTGATATCTTCCCAAAAGATATTCTATGTTCATATTTTAGCCATATCTTGTGTAATTACTTGTAACAGAGCATGTTCTTTATGGGAATAGCATTGTTGGAAAACTATAAAGATGTTAAAATTTCCTGTCAGACCCTACACAATCAATTAAGTCCCCTAAATTCAGATATATTCTCATGATGTTTCTACATGCACCAACAATGGATGCTATAAAACAAGAATAACAGTCATAAACAGGATTGTTAAGTCAAGTCTGAGTGTATGTGCATTCATAACACAATTTGCTTGGAATTTTTGTTTCAATAAATCTCTAACTACAAGCTAAGTAGTCCTATCAAGCTTTTGGTGGGTCTGATGATTTAAAACATACACGTGTTCTAAATGTTGTCATTTTATAACAACACCCTGGATTTTTTAAGTGAAATAGATTCTATAGTGACTTGTCTAGCTTCATCCCAACACCTCACTTTGTGTTATCCTTACATTTTAAAATATAATGTATCATTATATTTGAACCTTTAGTCACTTGTGAATATGTTGATTTTTTTTTAAATAATGTTAAAGTACAATACCAAGGCTTCACTAGTTCTCAACTCAGTGTGCAGCATAAAACAGTGAAATGTAAAACCATTTAGCAGCAACAGAAAAGAATGCATCCCCCCAAAAATCAGGAATCTGCAGTGCATGTGAAGATGACTAGAAAAGAATACCTGGGATATGAGTATGCTTTATTGACCCTTTCACTCTCTTTTTCCAAAAGGATTAAAAAAAAAAAAAAAAAAAGACTGCATTGTTGGATTTAACTAGGTAGACAATTGGATCCTTACAACCCAAAATTATCCAGACCTTTGACCTTTTTTAAACCTCAAAGAACTTAGCTCAAAAACTACAGATAGGAAGATACAGCTTGGGCTAACACCTACTAAGCTCAACAAGAATTCTGAAAAAACTGAACGAGAGAAATACTGGCACCCAACTCTCCCTTCAGCATGCTAGTTCTGATTCTGTGATTGTTTAAAGGAAGCCTCTCCTAGGAAACACGCTATATACTGAAAAGCAGAGAGAGAAACACACAACATACTAAAATGGCAGATGCCAACAAAGGTTTGTTTTCCTTTGGGGCACTGCAAAACAATATGTCCTCAGCTTTCAAAAGAGGAAGTGACCAAATTATTACAAGACTGGTTTCCAGTCAAAGACAGGTAGAGTTCATTTTTCTGAGCACACTGACAGTTACTAAATAATTTCTGCTAAGGCTGCCAGACAGACAAGCCCAGGTTCTGTGCAGAAACTATACTCTCCATTCCTTCAACTTCCAAAGTGGTTAAGTATAACATACTATGCTTAGCAGGCACTTGAGTGTCTTTCCAGGGCAGCTCCCTATGTCTCTCTCTCTCTCTCTCTCTCTCTCTCTCTCTCTCTCTCTCTCTCT
>JADRCD010142701.1:0-17252 GCA_019843815.1 Montemys delectorum | reverse complement strand
TGTGTGTGTGTGTGTGTGTGTGTGTGTGTGTGTGTGTGTGTGTGTGTTGAGAAAATGGCTTACTGTTTATTCCAGGATGTTTTGTTAGTGTAAATTTTGCAAATAATCAATAATGAGGGGAACCAGCTCCAGGCATTCCTGTCAGCTCTTACATATTTGACCTATAAGCTCTAAAACCATTTCTACTCACACTCTTTAATTCCAAAGAACATCCCCATCTCAGAAAACATATTCATCTTCAAAAGGCAGTGAAGTACCCAAACATCTTGTATTCTGGTTTGAAGAGGGATTCTGAGGCAGATTACCTTTTAGACAAGAGATTTATTAAAACAGTTATTAATACCATAGATGGACAGATAACATGACACGAGCTCTGAAGAAAGATCAGTGTGCATGGCAGTTAAGTTCCTTTCTAAATATCTTAGTGAAAGGAGAGGGGAAATCAGCCCTTGGTTGGACATTACTCTGGTAACCAGTAAGTAGTCAGTTAAAGAATATTATCTGAAGATATATCTGACTCCTGGCTGATCATTACTTGGAGTCCACAGGGATGGAGTCAGAAGATGAGCAGAAGGATAGTGACACTACAGGAGAATGAGTTACATGATTTTGGGCATGTAGATTTGTAGTTTTATCTTAAGTTCCAAGGTTAACATCTGAAAGAAATAGTTCAATCAACTAGGATGTATTCAGAGGTAGACTCTTTTAGATTGTATACTAATCCCAGAGGGCCAACTACTTGACCTTAATCATAAAACCTATACCAAAAACACGCAGCAAAGATACTCAAATTTAGGACTTCAGAATCCTGAGACAAAATTTGGTATTCCCATCTGCTAAATATACAGTGGCATGTAAAGGTGACAGCAAATAATGTTCCAGAACCTAGCAGAACAGAACTCAGGGTATCTTTGGTGCTTTGTGCTGTAAAGTCATGCTGCACTATCTCGCATGTCAGAAATGAGTGCCAAGATTGGAGGAGATGGCCTCAGAGGCTTATTGTGCTTTTGGTGTGGAACAGTTTCTAAGTAAGAGTAGCATCTTAGGTTTCTACTACTGTGATATACCATTACTAAAAGCAACTTGAGGAGGAGAATATTGATTTGGCTTAAAGGTTACACTCCATCATGAAGGAAGTCAAGGCAAGAACTCAAAGCAGGAACTTAGAGGCAGGAACTGAAGCAGAAGAAATCTGCCTGCTCTTCAGACATGGTCAGCTTGCTTTTATCCATACTCTAAGACTACCTGGCCAGGGATGGCATTCCCCACGATGGACCAGGCCCTCCCACATCAATCATTAATCAAGAAAATGTTCCACAGGCCTATCTACAGGACAATATGGTGGCTATTTTCCTAACTGAGGCTCTTTTTTCCAGAAGACTATAGCATGTATAAAGTTGTAAAAAAAATTACAAGCAGATTAGTTATAATGCTGAATCATGGGAGAAGTCTCTATGGTGGATTCCTTCATAAATATCTCACAAAGGAAAAAGGACAGAGCTTATTTCCACAGTTTGTAACGTACTTAGTATGAACAGTCTACCTCTTAAAAGAAATAGATATTTCTACACTTTGATTTATTTTACAATCTATCTTTGCCTTATTTTGTTTTATGTATTACAAAATTTACATTTTGGAAGATTATAAATTCAAAAAACAAAAATAAGTATAATCCAAATATTTCATTGCTAAACTAACAAGTAAACAAAAGAACCAAAACAAAAATGCTTAAAATTCAGACTTAAGTAAGGAAAATTCTATAAAACTACATAAAGGATATTTTCACTAAGGCTATCTTAGCTGAAGCAGCTATTTTAAAAAAAAAAAACAAAATTAATGTAATTCTGGTTTAATTTAGTTTGGATTTATCAAGTCAGCAGTTAATTCTATGTCAATAAAAAGAAATTCAAGCTGAGCAAATCATCTTACACTCTGTGAATATCTGGAGGAAATAATAAAAACATTTAAATGGCACTGGGAGTACTGAGAGTGCATTTAATTTTATATACAAATGTGTCATTGTGTTTCTTGGAGAATAAAAGCTATCCAAAAGAAACAAACCATTCTGTAAGTCAGCATTTGTGTCTCTGTTGTTTTCCACTTGAAGAATCCCTCCAAGGCCCAAGTATCTTAGAGTTTTATTGCCATGACCAAGGCAACTCTTATAAAGAACAACATTTAATTGGGGCTGGTTATAGGTTTAGAGGTTTAGTCCATTATCATCAAGGCAGGAGCATGGCAGCTTCTGGGCAGTCATGGTGCAGGAGGAGCTGAGAGTTCTACATCTTCATCTGAAGGCTGCTAGCAGAATCCTGGCTTCTAGGCAGCTAGGAATAGGGTATTAAAGCCCATACTCACAGTGACACATCTACCTCAACAAGGCCACACCTCCAAATTGTGCAACTCCTTGGGCCAAGCATATGCAAACCATCACATCAAGTAAACCTTACTGAAGGTGTACACTGTTCTCTAAGTCAATACTGGATTCAGCAAGGCTGAAGTTGGGTTGGAAATTTCTGTCTTGCAGTTTTAGATAGTATCCACAGAGTTTGTGAATGGATTTCAGATTCCTGGTATTATGTAGACATAGGAACTGTTGTATGGAGGTGATGGTTTTGACTTCCTGAGAGATGTTGCACGGTCTCTGACTTTAAGGCTATGTTTACAGTAAGCTCCTCTTCATGGGAAAATAATAACATTCAAGGTAATGTTGGCAAAAAAATGATCTTGTGAATTAAATTATCTGTATGCAGTACAGTATTGACTCTGCAATAGGCCCTGAGTAGATGGAAAATCAATTAACATTTCCATACTAAATGCTTAAAGATAAAATAAAAGATGATATTGACTTTATAGGATGTTTAACCCACTAAAGATTTATATATGCACTATATATGATATATATACACATATATGTGTATATATATACATAGATGAATATATATATACACATAGATGAATATATATACATATATATATATACATAGAGAATTTATATATGAAGTGGCCTAAGATTCAAAGTCTAACAGATTTATGGAGGTCCAACTTTCATCTTTCTTATATGCAGAGGTAAAATTGACCAAAAGATTTTAAGAAAATAGGTGACTCTCTACTTGTCTTTGAGATAGAAAATTTAACAGATACTAAAACATTAGTCTGTGGCAAGGATGACAGTTAAAGTATAAATGTGTGTGTGTGTGTGTGTGTGTGTGTGTGTGTGTGTATGTGTGTGTATATTTCCTGTGTGTAGAGAGACATGTGAGAGAACTCAAACACAGCTGACAGTTCAGACATATGTTGCTGGACTAGTGGAAGTGAGCTATCATTGAAATGACATCCTCTATTCATCTGAGTAGCATTGACTCTTCAAACTGCAGAGGTCCTATCATCTGCTAAGATTTTAGAGTAACTTCCTTCTAAAGTACAAGATATATTTGCCTCTAATAAAGATTGTATTGTGTTTCAACATTATTGGTTAGTTACTCATTAGGCATTTAATAAAGATTGTGCTGTTTTTCGACATTATTTGTTTGTTATTCATTAGGCATCTATGAAGATATCTAACATATTTAATATATGATGGAGGCAAGGTTTTACCACTACCATCCAACATTTCCATATCACTTTCTGTAGTAATAAACAAATAGATTCATATAATTGAAAACGGCACTTATCTAACAAAAATATTTCATCACATTTAACATCCTATTTCAATTTAAACTATTACCACATATTTAAACACACGAAGAGGTCAAACAGAAGGACAGAACTAAGGCAACCTGGTCTGTTGGGATTTTCTTGACTAAACATTATTGTTTTCACATATCTAACATTCTGTATTTGGTACCTCAGTGGTTTAGACCTTTTAGTTTTTAGTTCCTAGCACATGGGGGAAAGTGCTGTATAATAGGAGGGAGACTTACATGTAATTTAAATAGGTTATATTCATTTGTGTTTGCGTGGGGGGTGTATGCATGTGTGTGACAGCCCAATGCACACATTTGAAAGTAGGAAAAGTCATGTATCTCTATCATGTGGGTTCAAGAATCAAACTCAGCGTATCTGGTTTGGGGGCAAAAGCCTTCATCTGTTAAGCTATCTCACCAGCCTGGGAGACCCAGATTTTAACACCATGTCTCCAGGCATGTTTACAACTAATGCCACTTATTTATCTCCAGAATAAGACAGTCTGATTGAATCACATGTGCAATACTTCTGTTTATGGTCCTGCTAGTGAACACAACAATAATAGATATCAATGGAGTGCATCTACGCTTGTAAAGTGCTTTCTGTGTCAGTCTCTGTGGACTGTACCTTTATTAATACTATAGTAAGCTTCACAGTCACTCCCATCCTATGACAATAATCTTTGCCTGCTTTGATTATTAATATTTCCCAAGACTCCAAATGCTGCCTGCCTCATAGAAGACAGGAGAAATGGATAAACTGATTTCTCTGGTGATAGCTATGAAGTTCAGGGAAATTGAATTGCCTTAAATCATTCCTCTAGGAAAGAATTCCTGTTCTGGAAACTGTAAGTTCTTTGTAATCTTTCCTGTGCCCTTCTATGGCCATACTCTAGCTAACACTGCATATTTGCTAGTGAGGTGCCCTGTGGAGGACTTTGTATTCAATGTCACCAGTCTACAATCTCCCAAAAGCATATGTGTTTACTCCTTTTGTATAGATGATGGAACCAAGTTTCAATGAAATGAAATGGCTTTCTCAAAGTAAACAATTCACAGAGATGGACTCAGGATTCCAAAGAGAGAGAATACAATGAATTGACTAGAGGGAACAGACATTAATACTTCCCCAAAAGGCATTTTAATTTAATGTCAACAACTTTCAGGATTACTTTAATGAAATTCTAGAAATCCAGACAAATAGTGAGTTTGAGCTGCAAATAAATGGGTCTAGTTATTCAAAAGTAGCCTGGAAAGTAGAAAGAAGACTGGGTTGTTCTTCAAGTCTAGGGCTGATATAGTTGATGGGAGGAGGAGATCATGCAGTAAGATCTGCCTGCTGGCTGCTGCTAGATTCATGGGAATGCTACCTAGGTTAGAAGTATAAAGCCTTCAAGTATATGTACTCAGTCTCTGGCAAGCTGATTCATATATAAAAATAAGAGGACATCTCACAAACAAAAGCTATTTGCAGTAGAAAATCACTCCAGGAAGGCCTGAGAGGGTCTGGTAGGAATGAAAGAGCTCTAGAAGTTCTAGTAGAGGGTTGACAAACACTGGAAGTTATTTCTAGTCAAGCGATAAAAGGAAGCATGTTTTTCTCCTTGAACATTAAATATCATCATGGGAGTTAATGCCTTTTCTGGCAAAAGTCAGCTAATAAATTGCTGTTGTATGCTCTAAAACTATCTATGTAAAGACCATCATTTAAAAATAGTATCTTCTATTGCCCATATAGGAGATAACACCCATTCATCCTTACTCTCTACTTGGCTTTCTAAAACCAAGATGCTATCCTCATTGTGACATATTTTCTCAGCTTTCCATTAAGAAGTTCATATTCACAAAGCTACTTTAGAGCACTATCTTGGAAGTCAACAGACTCATGTTTCACTGTCATATTTTGCTAATGGCTAGATCATGGTCCGGAGGCTTTATAGGTATATATAAGTGTTGGAGTAGATGTTATCTACTTCTTCAATGACTTAAAATTGTTAATGTGTGAATTTGGTTTCATATTAGTGGACTCTACTGCTTTCTGATTGCTCAAAATACATTTACTTTGTCACTTTATAAAGAATCTTATAGAAACAAAATAGTTGAAAGTGGCACTTACATCCTTCAATCTGACTATTAGACTATTGAAACAATGTACCCCCAAAAGACTTGGAATTTCCACCAGGAGTCTCCTGCTAGGAGGAGAAAAGAATAGCAGCCACAGGTCACCTTTTCTCTCTGAAAGAGACATTGAAGAGTTGGGGTAACTTGTTAGATCACTTACAGAATATTACTGAACTCCAGACAGTAATGAGTTAGTGGTGGGAGGGCCACAACTTAACTTAGACTACTTAGATGTGCATAACCTTGGTTCTCTATTTAAACTTTGATCTCACTACAAGACCCTTTGTCTTACTCTTCAATGTGGTTTCACTGAATAAATCTTTGTTTCCTGTTTTGTACTAGTAATTTGGCTCTTCTGGCTGGCTTATTAAGGACAAATTGCTGGACCTGTCTTGGACTAGTATTTGTAACTTCCAAGTTAAGTAGCAACTTGCCTTAAGGGGAAGAGCAGAGGAAAGCTAAAATGTATCACTGTGGCTTACTATGGTTTATATAAGTCCTCTGTTTTCAACTCTGCTATTTATTCTTTTTCTCTTTCTGGAGGTCAACTAATGGAGACCTGAGGTTCTGTCAGGCTTCTTCCTTGCACTAAACAGATGTTCAAGATCCATGATTTATGAAGGAAGGTAACTCTCCTATCTACATTCCAGTTCCCAAACTGGAGGATATGAGTGATTCCTTTACTTCCTTGTTTTCACTGTCCTTGCCAGTTAGATATTTTTAGAAATGTCTTTACTGACATTTTAATAGGTTTTCAGGAAGTACTAAAGAAAAGTACATATATTAAATGTTACAAATTTATCCAGAATTTGCCTGTGTGATATTTGATTAATGCAATGAAATAGAAAAGTTTTGGGAAATGATTTTAGCAACCATGTGTGAAAAAATGGAATAGGATAGTCTAACAGCCAGAAACAGAAAATAAAGAAGATTATTTTATCTAGAGGAGGGAGAACAGACAGCTTAATCAGAAAGTCATGTATGAAGAGGAATGGGGCCAACTTTAGTTACTTTCAGGATGCTTAATAATTAGGCCAGAGGGATAGGGGTGACTGTGTGCTGTGGGTAGATAAACAACAGATTTCATGTCTGTTAAATAAGAGCCAGGTAACAGGCAGAAATAAAAGTTATAAGAAATCCAAGGGGGAAAAGTATCTTTTTGGCTTTAGCACAAAACAATGGAGAGACCAGATAGTTTCCTACAGGGAATTAGTTCATCTTCTCAGAACTGTTTACCAGGATTCTGTTCAAGCCTGGGTTTTGGAGCCCTAAGATATGGGTGGCCTACAAATTGCTTTCTGGATTTGGCTTGAGCACACACTGAATCAACATCTTGGTATGACCTCGTGCCTTCTTGACAGGTAATCTTTGGGTTGGTCATGATGATTTATTCAGATAACTGACCATAGGCCACCACTGCAAAAATGACTAAAACCAACTTACTAGGTGCTTGTGGACAGCTATGCAGTGCAGTATTATTTAACATTTCATGTGCATGAACTCTGCTCCTTTACATAGGGGATAGAACACTTTCTGGTTTACCTTAATTCATAATGAACCAAAACCACGATTCTTACATTAGACACATCTCTAAGATTTGTAAATTTCCCAATATTATCTAGGTCCTCACCTCTGAGTCCTGGATAGTTTGATTTATTTGAGGGCTCTTACAATAACCACTAGGTTTTTGTGGTTTAGAACCCTCAAACATTGGTCGTATATTTTATGTAGACATTGCATTCCTATCTCAAATCTCTTGTATTATTATTTAACTTTAAAAGAGCCTTTTTATTCATCATGATGTCCTGATTTGTCAGCTGCAGCTGAGCAGACATTTTCAAAAGTTCTGAATGAGCAAGGCAAAGAAAATGACATAAAGTAAATGAAGAAATAAATAATAATCATTTATTTTATGAAAACTGGAATTCTATCTTAAATTATGTGTATGTATCTGTGGCTGTGTAAATATGCACACAAGTGCTGATGTCTTGATGCCCCCTTGTATCAGAAGAACATGTCTGATCCCCTGGAGTTAGGGTCACAGGCAGGTGTGAGGTGCCTGACATGTGTGCTACAAACAAAATATGAGTCATCTGCTAGAGAAATGCACACTGTCAACTGTGGGTCATCTTTCCATCCTCAAGAAAAAATAATTTCTGAGGGAGAATTTTTAAAAAAATTTGAAATGTTATAAGTAGGGTTTTCCTGTTGTGAATCTTTACAAGTTACAATTTACAGCCAGAGAATTGGCTCTAGTCCAAAATAGCAAAAACTGTTTGTAAAGCTGATGGGCAACTGAGGTTGTTCATGGTGTAGTAATTGAAGGAAATTCTTAGAAGAAAATACATTTACCCAAGAGGTAGATTATGGATAATGAAGAGAATATGAGCATAGAAGAGAATATGCTTCATTTGAGCTAAATAGATTACTAACACAGAGAGAGAGACACAGAGACAGAGACAGACACACAGAGACAGACACACAGAGAGCTGAGTCAGAGTACAATAGAAATGGAAATGGCCTGCAAATTGATTAAAATATTACTAGTAGTATTTTGAATTTGTAAGAAGTAAATTTCTTTTTGGGATGCAGGTGCAGTTGGAGATTATTCAATCCTAGACTACCTATAAGATAGGAAAAGTATAAGTTCTTCTTAAAGGAGCTAGAAATAGACAGCAGATGATGTGGTTTTCAGAACAAATGGAGCAATTCTGAACATGTCTCTACTGTGTGTAATTAGAATAATTTTTGAAGTAGCAATACATTAACTGCTCCTCAAGGGATCATCATTTTAAAAGTTTTGTGTCACTAGAAATGCCATAGCTGTGTGTTTCTACATTGCTGTGTTATTTTGGATAAAAGAGTTCTGGTATTAGTTATTCTTCTACTTGATGTGAGAAAATGTCTGAGAAAAAAAAAACCAAGCTAAGGAAGAACACACTTATTTGGATGAAGAGCCCATCATGGTATCATGGTGGAGAGGGAAGACATGAGAGGCAGTGTGACTGTGAGTGCAGGAGCATGAGGTACCCTGATGCACGTATCTGCAGTCCAGAAGCAGAGGGAGATGGCTTGCAATACTATCTGGTTTTCTCTCTATCTTGTCTCAAGCCCCAGGCCACTAGATACTGCCTCAGACATGGGCCATAGGGCTTCTCTCCTGATTTAAATCTTTCTAGAAATGGCCCTGAAGAGGAGCCCACAGATGTGTCTCTCAGTCAAATGTCAGTCCTGTCAACGAGAAAGAGATTACCTCCAACTTCAGTCAAAGCATTTTGTATAGTAATAACTCACATCTGTCTCCATGATTAAATCAACAGACTCAGAAAAATGAATTAAAATTTTAGTAGCTATTTGAGACTTTGAATAGTCATGGGTCGATAGGCTATTTAGTGGTTTTGAGTGTATTTCAGGTACCTATCAGATGCAATGTTATGGAATACTGAAAATACATTCACAGATCTCTGTACCTAGTCAGCTGGGAATTTTACCAGCTAGCATTGGAAAACTGGACTACTTGTGCTTTGAAAAGAACATGGAAGGAAAGGCTGGTTTTATGCTACCGTGACACAAGCTGAAGTCATCTGAGAGTGAACTTCAGCTGAGAAAATGTCTTCATCTGGTGGGGCTGTAGACCAGTCCCTAGGGTATTTTCTTGATTAGTTACTAATGAGGGAAGGATCAGCCCATTGTATGCAGTGCTACCCATGTGCTGGTGGGCTGTGTGTTCTGTAACAAAGCAGGTTGAGCAAGCTGTGAGGAGCAAGTCAGCAAGCAGCATTCCTCCATGGCCTCTGCATCAGCTCCTGCCTCCAGGTTCCTTCAGTTTTTGACTTCATGCCACAACTGCTTTCAATAATGAACTATTATATAAAAGTATAAATCAAATAAACCCTTTCTTCCACAAGTTGCTTTTGGTCTTTTGATTGTGAATGGAATCTTTTATTCAATAATATTTTAATCTTCAAATTTTCAATGGAAAATCTCATATATTTAGTTCTTTGAATAGATTTCTTTAAGTTAGAGTAGGGAATAGATTTAACATGTTTGAATTTTGCCTATGAGTTAATGCTAATGGAATATTTCTATACTCATAGATCAGTGCCTCACTAAAGTACTTTTGTCAGGGTATGGGAATCAACACAGAAACCTACAACTGGAAAATGTGCAGAGCATAAGATACCTAAATATCCTGTACTCAGTTCAGTGGATGGCTGTGAGCCTCTACATCTGTATTAGTCAGGTACTGTCAGAGCCTCTCAGGAGACAGCTGTATCAGGCTGGCTTGTCCTTCCTTCAGTCTCTGCTCCACAATTAGTCTCTTCAACTAAGTCGATCATCAATTCGAGGAAAGGCCCTTGGTCCTGTAAAGGTTCTGTGCCCCAGTGTAGGGGAATGCCAGGGACAGTAAGTGGGAGAGGGTGGGGTGGCAAGCAGGGGGAGGGGTGAGGCAACAGGGGTTTATTCTTCTTGGTTTTTGTTTTTTTGTTTTTGCTTTGGAGGGGAAAATGGGAAAGGAGAAATCATATGACATGTAAATAAAAAAATATCTAATAAAAAAAAAGATACCTAAGCATACTCAACCCTAAATGGGATGTCATTGCCAAACCCCTTCTTTTAAGGGAATATATGAGGAAGAGGAGACAGAAAGTCTGTAAGAGGCAGATACAACAGGAACGATATGCTTAGGAACTCACAGAGAATGTGGCAGCACACACAAGGCCTAGAGAAAACTAAGCCCAACTAGAAAAAGCACTGACAAGAGGAAGTGGACACAAAGTCTCACACTTAACCAAAAAGCTATTTTCAGTTTATATCCATTGGCAAAGGGAAAATCAGTTGTATCCAATGGAGTATCATTAGATATATCAGACAATGTTCAGGGCAGTGTCCATGTCCAGAAGTAGTTGGCCAACACCAAATAAACTCCATGATTTTGTTGTTGATGGAAGGCTTTTTGTTTCCATTTGACTTTTTTATTATTTGTTTTTATTTTAATTTCTGTCTCCTTTTGAAAAAGAAAGATGAGAGAGATCATAATGTTGGGTGGTAGGGAGGTTGGGAGGTGTGGAAGGAGTTGGAAAGAGGAAAACATGATCAAAATATACTGCATAAAAAATAAAGAAAACATAGCTCCAAGCTGTAACTGGGCATTTGGCTACTTTATTGGGTTCTTTTTCCTACCACCCTTCTCTACCCTTCTAACCCTCCAATACCAGGTAGGCGACAAAGAAGGCTAGAGGGGAAAGGGAACATCTATATCTTAACCTACTTCCTGCTAATTAGGGGGACTGAGGTCCTTGAAACAAGTCTGATCTTCATCAGTTCCGTGGAACAAGTCTACATTTGATATCTCCAATAAGCAATCAACAACCAGCAACAGCAACATTAAACAGCAGTAGCAGGAGCCCGAAGCAGGGGCAGCAGCATCAGGAAGAATAGCATCTGCTACCTCTGGCATTTATATATGCTCTGAAGAGACCCCAGAATTTCAAACACCAACTATCTTCAGCTGGCAAAATCACATCCTATGCCAGAGCACAAGGCAAATAGTTAGCTGCTATGGACAATCTGAAGCAGCTCCATATCCCATTCCAGGAATCAAGACAAAAACATATTCACACAGGATTTCTCTGTTCTTAAACCAAAATTCTCACTACACCAAGTTGTGCTGACTACTTTTATGTCAACTTTCATATAAGCTAGAGTCATCTGAGAGGAGGAAACCTCAATTGACACAAATAAGCCCATATGATCAGGCTAAAGGTAGATTATCCTGTATGGCATTATCTTAATTAGTGATTTAGAGGATATGGCACAGTCCATTGTGGGTCAGGAAATCCCTGGGCTGCAAGCCCTGGAGTCTATCAAAAAGCAGGCTGGCAAGCTAGTCAACAAGCATCTCTACATTGTGCTGCATCTGTTCCTATTCTGTTTATGCTCTAACTGCTTTCAATGTTGAGCTGTTACATGGAAGTATAGTGTAAGTGAAATAAACTCTACCTTTCCTCAAAGTTGCTTTTGATTAGGGGTTTCAGCACAGCTATATTAACTAGCTAGACACAAACTAGCCCCATCCTGTAAAAATAGGAGGCCCTGGATTGATCGGATTTGAGTGGCCCCATGTCTCTGCCTTGCCTGTTCTAATAGAAGTTTAGTGTGTGGTTCCTGAAAAAGAGCCTTTACTAGTCTCTCCAAAATAAGTGCCTGCTTTCTTCCAGCTTGGGTGCCTGGGTTAGGGACCCATACTTGATGGCAGCCTAGGGTGTGTGGAATGTTTTCTCAGTACTTTATTCTGGTGCAAGAATGTTCCAGTGTCTTGTGATAAGCCTTCTATTTCTGGACAAAACAAAAAACAAAAAACAAAACAAAACAAAACAAAACAACAACAAAAAAAAAACAGGAGAGAGGTAGAGAAATGAATGCTACATCTTCTGTTTGTAATATATGCCTGGAGTATATGACTCATTTTCTTCTTTCTGTAGTCCCATGAAATAAACAGTGGTTCCTCACACTTTGTACCTTTAGTCATGGTTCAGCCCTACCTAGGTCAGTGAGAAAAAGTATTTTACTAATTGCTGAGGATTATGAGCCCTCCCTTTTTGAAGTATATTTTAACCACTTTTATTTCTTCAGTTGAGAACTCTCTGCCCATTTTTCAATTACATAATTATTTTCCTTAACATTTTATGAAAGGTCTTTATATAATATACTCTGTATATTTAATAATATGTCACATCTATATATGTATGTCTACCTATTTATCTACCATCTATGTACATATCTATCTATCTATCTATCTATCTATCTATCTATCTATCTATCTATATACAAACACAAGAATGTACACACACACACATACACACAACTTTGCAAAGATTTCCTCCCATTCTTCTTCGCTCAAATTATTGTTTCCTTAGCTGTACAGAACCTTTTGAGTTTTATGAGGTCATGTTTCTCAATTGTCAGCTTAATTCCTAGGGAAATGCAATCCTGTTCAGAAAGTTCTTTCCTTCACTTTACTTCACTTTAAAGGCTACTTCCTATTATTTCTTCTTGCAGTTTTAGCATTTTAGGTTTTACATTGATGGCTTTGTTCTACCTGGACCCCTTTCTGCACAGAGTGAAATCTACTGTCCTAATTTTATTTTCCTGTGTATGGACACCCAGTTTCCCAGTTATCTCTGTGGAAAATGAGTCTTTCTTCTGTATGTTTTGCCAAGGTGTGATATCTATTAACTGCAGCAATTGCAGGAAGTCGATCAGGTACAATGCAACAAGTGACCCTTACAGCTGTCTAGTTGGACTTAAGGCCCATTCAATAGGAGGAAAATCATGACTGGGACTAGAAATCTAGCCAACTTTCCAGGGTTAGTGATGTCATGAATCTTAGAAAAAAATCTACTATTGCCATTTTGCTAGACCAGCACAATTTCTCACTACATCCTAAATATTGTCCTATACCACACACAAGTAGAGGTACCAACTCTCATTAAAGAATCTTCCCTTTACAGACTATCACAGAAATCCACAGCTGGATATAATCCAGAAATTAATGTATCTTGGGGAGTACAGCTCATGAGAGAGCTGTGATGTAGATAATCAGGGAAAAGGGAAAATATATCCTCACCAGAGTATCAGTAGTTCTTCTGTGAAACACTCCCTCATAGAAATGGCTGCATGAACATGATCTGAGAAGCAGAAATATCAACAGGCATGCTAATGTGGAAGGGGAACAATAGCATGTGGTAACGCCTTATGACAAGAAACTATAGGCCACTTAAGACTACTGAGAGAGAGAAACTTAGACTACCCCAGGAATGAGACCCTAATTGGTTATCTCATGCAAAGTGGTCCTCTCTATTGTATTAATATTTTTTGTAGATATACACAGACACGCAAAATACAAACACAGGTACAGATGTATATGTAACAGTAATATTTAAGAAAACATGAGACTTTCAATTTGAATGTGGGTGTCATAGAATGATTTGGAGAGAAGAAATCAGAGGTGGAAGTTGTATAATTAATTAAAATTCATTAAAGAAGAAATTGAAGAAAGAATGGTATGTCCCCCTTCTTATCCACAGTGCCTCTAAGGCACCTTACCTAAGGCTGCTTTCTTAGCAGCCTTCATAAAGTAGAATCACTCCAAGAAGCCAAGGAGGACAATCATGGCCCTGGCCTATAATCTGCTATTAGGAAGCTTGTGAGCTGAAAAGGCAAGGGCTGTGATTGCACACTTGTGGGACCTGAAACCTTTTCAAATGCTCATCACCTCACCCAACCCTTCCAAAGGCTCCGATTATCGCTTAGCACAGATGAATCCCATTGTAAGCAATAATTTGGCCACTTATTTAAGAGAATGGAGTTCTGTTTAAGGAGAGTGAAGCAGATAAAATACCACTGTGGTTTGTACTTAGTTAAGTTTATTATGAAATTACTTTTTTGCATGGCATAATTTTTGGCTAATAGTAACAGTAAAATATCTATAGCCTTATTTACCTGATAGGTAATATGTCTGATAATATTTTTCTTTTTCTTTAAGTAAATTTTTAAAGTGCTCATATGTAGATGGGTAGATGCACATGTGTGTGGGGGAATATTTATGGTTTTTTAAATGCACATTGGAAGACTACCTAATGTGTCATCTTCAGGAACTCCAGCTACCCCATTTGAAGTAGGTGTTCTGGTTGGCTTTGAGTGTACCAAGTGATACCAGACTGGCTTACCAGCATACCCAGGTATCTTCCTACCTGTCTCTCCAGTACAGGAAATAGATGGGCACCCTCGCACCTGACATTTACAATAGAGTCCTCTTGGGGTAAAACTCTGGTCATTGCACTTGCAGGACAAATGCTTTGACAACTGGTCAACCTACCCCCAGCTCCTATCAAAAGATTTTAAATTCAAAGTTGGGTAACTTTGTGTTTCATTTTATGCTATATGTCAGTAGGGAAGCAAACACAGGTCATTTCAGCAAGGCCCACTGTAATAAAGGGTCTTCCTGCACAGGAATATGTACCATGAAGAATACATGACAAGGAGTGACCTACTTCAGGTCATGAAGGTCTTTGAGAACCTTGAAGCTGGAAGAACTTGATACTGTGCCTTGTACTTTCATGATTTATAAATTGTATTCAGAAGGCTTTTTGTCAACCAGGTGAGCTTGATTCCCAAGATTAGTGCCAGAATCTAAGGACCTGATAAATATGCATTTGTATTTAGGTGTAAGATCCAAATGATGCATTGTCTATGTGTAGACTTTAGTCATCATAACTAATTCTCTCTCATCCTTAGAACAACTCTGAAGCTCTGATTCACTAGTTTGTCCCCTATCCTGAATCTTGAGCTATAATCACCTAAAATTTAGGTCCTAAATGAGCATATGATTCTACACAATGGATCCTAAATGTGTTCCAGGCACTTCACCTACATGTCAGGTCCGCTATTAGCAGAAGCAAAGTGAATGAAGCATGGTCTCTAACTGTTGCTTTTGAAATGGGTTATTCATTGGAAAATGTGGAACAGTGATAGCTAGACTTTCTATCTGTTAAGGGAGACAGCATAGTTCTTTCACAGAAATGATTCATTTAAAGATAATAACACCTGAAAACTCTCTATTGGCTAAATGAATTTTCATTATTGTGAATTAAGAAAAAATAATGACTCATAGAAAGGTGTGTCTGCTTTACTTACTGCTTACACGTCAACATCATTTAACGGTTTTTAAATGTACTGTAATGTTTTATTCAAAGGAATACCTGCCAGTTCTCTGAAGACTATCTGCAACAGTAATACTTTGAATGAATGAATGAATGAATGAATGAATGAGTGATTTCTGGAAACTAATAAAACTTGAACTGCTAAATCTAAGTCAGTTTACCAGATAGTTACCTGATTATTTACAAATAGTTCATTTAACAATATTTAAATAATTTGTGTGCAATTTAAGTCATTTTTGTTACCAAAATCTTCACTTAATAAAGGAAGAAACATATTCAAAGAAGTGATGTGATTTTCCTAAATTAAACCTCTAGGATGTCTGGTGTTTAAGAGAATTCTATCACTTGAGTGTATGTGTTTTTCATGAATAGCTGAATATTAACAGAAATTTATTTGAAATAAAAAACCAATTTATTCTGTAATACTGAAACTAAAATACCGAACGTGCCCATGTTCTCTTCTACCCTTCTTTCTGCTAAGCAGGGCTGTCAAATGCCAATGGGCTTATATTTTATCCAATCTCAGCCAGTCATTCAGGGGTAATTAATTTGAGCTTTGCACATTCATCCTATGTGTTAATGACTAAACTTTGGCCAGAGCATATGCTGGTCAAGAGATTTATTTTTCTCCTCCTCCTAGGAGCAGTGAATAAACAGTATAAACTGGGCATCTGCTTTTGCCTACCCTTGCTTCTCATTTCATTGGATCCTGGTAGTGTACAAACATATTTTGGAGTCTTAAAAACACATATATTTAAGATAATCAACAAGAGACAAACAGGGTCCTGTGACTCACAAAGCTGGCATATATATGCCAGTCGTTCTGTGGCATAATCATCAGCTCTCTGCATCAGTTGGCTGCAGCTGCCTGATTGTTAAGGGAGGTAGTCCAGGTGACAGTGCCTTCCATCTCTGATATTGTGTTGTTCTTACGTCTGACAATTCTTGAAGATTTGGAAAGCCCTTATATTTGGGGTATAATTCTCCAACATTCTACACATCCCTGAAAGATTCTTCAAGTTTTTCCACGATTTAGTGTGGAACCATAAAAGGTAGTGTGGTCCCTGGTTGAGCTAAGGCTAGAAGCCCTGGATAACCTGAAGAGATGGTAGGAGCTTTGCCTGCTCCTGGGTACCAGGCCCCTATCACTAGCCACAACCTCCCATAGATTTGTGGCCATCACTTCAGGGCATAAAGGCAATGTCCCAAGCCATTTCAAATGCAGAGGGTGTGACCTGTGATCACATAGGCTCAAGAAAGGGATCTCCATTTCAATGAGGTAGATAGAAGCCTGGAGGGCTTAGCCAATAACCTTTCCTTCCCAGACATTCCTTCCTGTAAAAGGTATTTAATCTCAGGCCCATCCTGAGAAATGGGGTATGGTTTTGCACATCTACTTTCAGCCATGACAACAAACTCCTTAAAAACGTGGGCTACCTCTTTTCATTGAGATCCACCATCAGTAGTCCTGGGGATGGCCTCTGCCTACAAAGCAGCATTCAAATCTCCCATAGGAGGCCTCTCTGCACTCCGTGCCATGACTGCCACTAAGCTCAAGCTAAGTCTGTTATACTAAAGCCAAGGGACCAGCCGGAGAAACCCCCTTTTCCCCAAAGCCCCAGGCTGGATTCAATATGTGCGGGTGCACCCACTCCATTAGCAATTTTTCCCTCTCCCTCCGCTCCCAATGGCGCCTGGATGTCAGAGAGCCTGAGATTCA
>JADRCD010142695.1:0-16435 GCA_019843815.1 Montemys delectorum | reverse complement strand
TCTCTCTCTCTCTCTCTCTCTCTCTCTCTCTCTCTCTCTCTCTCTCTCTGTGTGTGTATGTGTGTGTGCGTGTACATGTGCACATATGTACATATGCATGCATATTCATCCAGGGAGGGAAGGCAAAAATAGCAATGAAGGAGGAGCATTGAAATGGGCCAAATGAAAGCTAATAAAGCTTTTCCTTCACGTGTTCTTATATTGAACCAAATGGAGCCTCGTGATTTTCCTTCAGGCTAAAGAAATGATCTAGGCTGGCTAACAATGAAGCAGTAGATTGAATGAGGGGAATGAGGGTGAAGGAAAGCTCATAATCAAGGGATGAAGGCTGAAATGTCTTAGAGCAGACATTAGGTATGGTTTGCAGAGTGAGTCCATGGAGAGGACCTTGCTGTCCCACTAAGGCTAAGTCCCTGCATGCTCATTTTGGAAGTGAGTCTCACACACTTCATCACTGGTCCTGTCTGATGGACTAGACACGCTGGGAAATCACCTACAAAGAAAGGCCCACTTTCCAAGTCTTGTCAGCAATAAAGCAGCACAGCATTTGATGACTCTTGTGTGATTTGGGGATGAAACGCTCTACATGAATATGTTTGCTTTCACCAGCTTTTTGAGTGAGATGAAACATTACATGGGGATATGAGTAGCCCTGCCTACTGGGACCACTTGGCCTGACAATGCTAAATGATGGTCGTATCTCTAGTGGGAAAAGATGCTAGAGGCAGTATAGGACCAATTTCTAGGAAAACCCCAGCGCTGTGATTTTCTAGGGTGTACCACCTGCAGTAGAGGATTACTGGGCATTGTTCCCAAAGCAAATCTCCAAGTGGCACACACCCAGACAGAGAAAAAGCACAATACCTAAGAGGTCTGCAGATAATCATACACAGACAAGTCTCCTGTCTACAAGGATAGCATTAAAGAAAGGCATTGCATTCTTTGTTTTCCAGTGGCAAATATGGATTTTAATTGCTACCTTATGAGACAGTCCTAGGAAGGACCTGTTATACCTGCTATGCCCAGTGATCAGTCTGCCACTGACCACATCCTACTTCTATCTGGTGGCTGCATGCATGGGCCTTGGCACTTAATTGGCTTGTCCCAGGAGGGGAGGGTGGTGGAATAGATGGTGGGTGGGAAATAAATGCTGAGTTGGGACCTACATCTGTGAGTTCTTCATAGGCTATGTGTTATTAAAGCACAGCACTAGTTCAGCAGTCCACATCTGGGGTTTCCAACCCTCTAACAGCTGCATCATCGTTCCTAAGTGGGCTGTGTTCTAAGGATAAAAATGTAGAGTCTGATAGAGGCACACTTCTATTTCAAATGCTGTTGCTATGTATTAAATTGTGGAAGTAGTTTTGTAAATGAATTAAGAAAAAGTATTTTTAAATACTTTTCAAATTCAACAATGATGTAGATCTATATGTGATGGTTCGAATGAACATGGCCCCTGTAAACTCATAGGGAGTGGCATTATTAGGAGGTGTAGCCTTGTTGGGGTAAATGTAGCTTTGTTGGAGGAAGTATGTCATTGGGAGTAGAGTTTGAGGTTTCAGATGTTCAAGCCAGTCACAGTGTCTTTCTGTCTTCTTCTAGCTGCCTGCTGATCTATATGTACAGCTCTTAGCTCCTCTCTAGCACCATGTCTGCCTGCACACCACCACCCTTCCACCATGATGATAATGGACTAAGCCCTAAACTGTAAGCCAACCCTAACTAAATGTTTTCCTTTATAAGAATTGCTGTGGTCATGGTGTTTCTTCACAGCAATAGAATATTGACTGACTAAGACAGCATTTTCTTTTTTTCTTTTTCTTTTTCTTTTTTTTTGCCTCAAACCTCCATTTTTCTAAGACAGCATTTTCACACACACATACAAACCCACATATACATTTTTCTCTGAAAATAGATCAATGCAAATCTTAAATGAATAAAGATTTTGTATGGAAAAATTTACACTTTTTCACATTATGTGTGTAACTAAAATAAATTTTATTTTCCAAATTTGAAACACTTGACTCTATAGTGGCAAAATAAAACCACATAAATACAAATGAAACTTGTAAAAACATGGGTGATACAGAACTGACAAGGAGTTATACAATGGAGAAAGACCTTAGCCAAAGAATGTCAGATTCTGTGTTAATTTTCACATTTCTCTAGACTGGGGAGGAATATTTGTTTTTGAGACAGAGTATCACTATATAGACTAATGTGGCCTTGGACATGCAGGAGCCTATGTGCCCCTGCCTTCCCACCATCACCATCAAAGCCTTGTGCCACAACACTCAGGAGAGGATGAACATTTAACTAAACCAAACCAAACCAAAATGCCAAATTTCCAAGTATAAAAGCTCTAGTGAAAACAAGAGAAAGCTGATTATAAAACAAAACATAGAACTTACTTTTTAACTCTGCCGCCAGTTCTAAATCATCTCTGCATAAACATTATACTTCTTGTTTTCCTGTGTTGTGCTTTTTAAATTGAGTTTTTCTTGAATGCCTATAGAGTTAGTTATTCTCTTAACCCAATTTGAATTTCTAACTCAGCTGAAGAAGTAAGTAAGATAAGAACTCAAATACTTCCAAATAACATTACATTTAAATGTGGTTTTCTCTTCCTATGAAGAGTCAAGCCATTCTAAAATCTCTGTATAGCATAACTGTCTTTCTTTGTTTCCTAAAATAATACATGAAGTTATTTCCACAATAAACCTTATGTTTGTGGGCCTTTGGGGATGGTGTGTTTTTTGTTTTTTTTGAGGAATCCATGGCTTTTGCCAAATTTCAAAGAGAACTGAGATGCTTCTGCCCTACCGCTGGAGCCAGGGTCTGGAGGATAGAATTGCTTGAATGCACATAGTTTGGAGAGGAACCTCAGCACAATCAGACATCGCATGAGGGTTGGAAAAGGGCTCTGTGTGGCCCAGCAGCCAGCCCCAAGCACCTACTGTGTTTAAGGCCTGATCCAAGGTGTGCCAGCCAGACCTGGCAATGCTCTTGGTGGGCAGAATCAGCTCTGATGTGGAAAACGCAGTGCTTTTTCTCTGGGTGCGGCCAGACTGACTGCTGCCGGACAGTTTCCCAGAGCTGAATGGTCACTCAATGGAAAGGCACATGGGAAGAGTGGGAGCTCCAGGAGAGGTTTTATTTCTCCCCAGGGAATTACATCAACCTGTAGCAGAGGAGGAACTGGCTTTTCTCTGCAGGAAAGCCATATTTGGGGCATCTCCCCTGCTGCTTAGTTTTGCTTCCTCTAGGACAAGGCATGGCATCTTTGTCACCGCCAAGCACTCAGGGAGAAATGCAGCATACATATACATTTTTCTTTAAGGACCTGAGAGACCTAGACAAGAGAAGAAATGCCTAGCTTGGTTTTACCATGCTTGGTGCAGGCAGCTAGTCAGGGGTATGAGCCTGGTTTCCAAAGTTTGATGTTTCGGTTAGACTGGATTGCCTTTCTGTCTCCAAAGGCTGTCACTAGGATGTCCGAAATACAACTCTGTCCTTAAGATATAAGCTTGCCATCCAAGGAGTCATTCCAGGTTAATTGTGAGGAATGGTAGGTAGCAGGGGGAGGGATATTAGTGACACTGATTGTGGAGGCCTGAGTCACACTTCCCAGGTCATCCTCTACAGAACCAAAGGCACCATTCCCTTCTCCTTCAGTGTGCCTCATGGGGCATCTCTCAAGTGGTTCCAGACTCAGGACTGATAAAGTAGGGATGTGAGGCAGGGTGATGCTCTCTCCTCTTTAAGTTCCCTGTGAGAGTCTCACAGACTTAAATGATTAATGTCAATCGCTGGTAAACGGTAAACGTGTACACACACACAAAAAGTTAACAGGAAATAACCATCAAAATCTGACTGTATTATTTCGACCATGAGACAGTGTTTGCCGCTAGGACTGCTGGAGAAAAACCACTGCAGGTGTAGTTCCCACAGTGCTTAAGAAGCTCTAATCTAACGCTTACACTGGTTTACTGTAATTACAGTAGATTAGTTCCCATTCTTCACACTCACTTTGCTGTGTGAAGTGAGAAGTTCAGGGCCCTGATCTCCGAAAGCCCTTCCCAGATGAAAGTTCTCTAAGTAGCTGATCTCAACCCAGTCTGCAGAGATCTGAAGCTTTTCCTGTACTGTCCACCATAGAATTACTGCCCAGCTCTCTACCATTCTATTTTCTACTTATAATTTAAGTATTTTCCATAACAATAGGCTTCGATGTAGTTTCTTGTCAGAGGCTGTGAGATCATTATGTGTAGCCCTCTATTTACTGCCAGTGTCCCATGGGAACCTCAAGGTGTTTTGCTTTAAGAAAAATCTTCTTAGTTGGCTGTGACCTTCTGAGTGGGGAAGCGCTTGCCTGGTGTGTGTGAAGTTCTTCATTCAGTACTTATGAGCACTCTTCTTAACACTGGCAGACAAAGTCCCTGTTCTCAAGAGCCTCATCCTTGGGGGGCAACAGGGGCAGCATGAAAATATAAAAGTGCCATATTTGGTGTGGGATGCAGCCCAGTGGTAGAGGACTTGCTTAGCATACATAAGATCCTGGATTTGATCCCTGATACCCCCAAACCAACATTATCATAATGATAATTCACAACACAGACTGGGAGATGTTGTCTGTAGTATATCCGACATATGATTCATAGTCAGCTTCCCTAATGAATTCCTGGGAACAATCAAGGGGAAAAACTAACTGAACGAACAGAGGTGGTAACTTCATGTAAGAGGGTAACAGAGGCGTAGAAAGATACACAAGCAAATGCAGATTAAAGTCCTAATGAACCATTATTGGATTATGATAAGCAGAATGAGGTTCAGAGGATCCAGTCAGTCCTGGAGATGGTGAAGGTGTAACACAAAAGCAAAGCTCAGAACTGCTGCTGCTGTCTATTGGGTCTGAAGACAGCTTAGCAGGCCTACCTAAGCTGAACCATGCACCTTCCTTATGACCCTGGTGTTCACTAGAGTTGCTTGGGAAGAGGGAACCTCAACTGAGAAAATGGCTGCACCAGACTGGCTTTTGTCTTGACCAATGATTGATGTGGGAGGGCCCAGCTCCTATGGTTGGGCCACCCTTGTGCTGGTGGGCTTGGGTGCTACAAAAAGGCGGATTGAGAAAGCCGTGAGGAGTTTCGTCTCTGCTTCAGTTGCTGACTCCAGGTCCTGTCCAACCTCCCCAGGAACATGGGCTACAAGCTGTAGGGTGAAATAAGCCTATTTCTTCTCAAGTTGTTTTTGGTTGTGGTGTTTTAACACAGTAATAGAAACCAAGGACAACCATCAATACCGTTATTGTAGCAAATGAACCTTTATGTCCAAAACCAGGACAAAAAACAGACTATGCAGAGATATTATACTTATAATAGATTAAAAAAAGTGCAGTGGGCAAGTCAAATATATATTAATGATATATAGGATAAAGTGTGGCAGTAAAATGCCGCATAGCAGTGACAAGCATGGTCACATAGTCGATATCCTGAGTGAAACTGAAGAGGAGAGAGAAGGAGGCTTTGTGCTTCAGATTCCATGAAGTTTACTGAGCAGCACAGTCAATCCAGCATGGTGGAGCTCATATCAGTTACAGGCAAGAGCTAGCAAGGAGGATACTACCCTCTGGGCTATAGGTTCTGAGTCTCAAGCTGGATAAGAAGAATCAAGATGAAAGCAAATGTATGAGGTATACATTATAGAGAAAGCTGCCATTAAACATAAAGGAAGGTTGCAGAGGTCCAGGGCTACATTTCAGCTCTTCTCTCTATTCTGTCACTGAACTCCATTTCACCTCTCAATCAATACTATTAGTCCCACCAAATCTCTGGTTTGGGTGTTGATAAATAGTGGCATTAGGGACACAACACGTGACATCTGGCCATGGTTTCAGCACATGTACTACAGAACATGAACACAGCTGAGCTGTAGAACTTCTACCCCAGGCCTGCAAAGCTTGCACACCACTTGGAGATTGGTTTCCCTAGACTCTGTCACAGTCAAGGACATGTTTTATTTTAATCAGCTTCAGCAGACAAAAGCTGTAACCACACCTCAGCACATAAAGAATTACTTCCAGGTTTCCTGAAGGCACGGCATGGCTAGGACAGGAGTGTGGCCAGTCCAGCTGTTTCCCCAGGCCAGCCCTGCAGGAGCCAGGTCTTGTCAGGAGGCAGATTTTGAAGACAAAGGTGTTGGGCCAAGTATGATCTCTAGGACTGGATCTCAGGCCCTGGGGAGAAGGCACCTCCCAAAGCCAATGCTTTTCCTAACAGTCTCCTAAACAACTGGCAAGAATTGACTCTGCCCTTCAGCACAGTCAGCAAACAGCGCCACAGTTTTGCTTGGCACTTCCTTTTGACAACATCTTGCAGTTTACACAGCTGGTCTTCTATTATAAAAGTGGTGGGTGACGTTAGTACATAAAAATCCTTTAGCGTTAGAGAAGCTAGCAGCCATTTTTGCTGGCTGAAGACACGACTTTCTGAAGGGAGATGGTCCTCCAATACTAAAACTGAATGACAAAGCTGGGTGGTGGTGATGCGCACCTTCAATCCCAGCTCTTAGGAGGTAGAGGCAGGCAGACTTCTGAGTTTGAGGTCAGCCTGGTCTACAGAGTGAGTTCCAGGACAGCCAGGGCTACACAGCGAAACCTTGTCTTGAAAAACCAAATCAAACCAAACCAAACCAAACCAAACCAAACCAAACCAAACCAAACCAAACCAAACCAGACCAGACCAGACTAGACCAAACCAGACCAAGCCAAACCAAACTAAACCAAACCAAACCAAACCAAACCAAACCAAATCAAACCAAACTAAACCAAACCAGACCAAGCCAAAAACAAAAAACAAAAAACAAAAAAACCAAAACCACAAAAACAAAAACAAAAACAAAAACAACTGAATGACAAGATTTCTTGATTTGCTCAGTGAAGTAACTATGGGGTAACAGATGCTGGGATGTCCATTTCAGGAGAGCTGGTTCTTTTTTAATGTTATTCTATACAGTCCGTTCAACAATATACCTTTTGGAAGTTATGTTTTTAATGAAGTTCTTAAAAATGGGGTTTTTTAATAAATATACTTTAAATTACAAAATAAATATTAGGAATATAGAACATACCAATGTCAATGTTAAATAGAAAAGAGAGAAGAACTTGGAAAATATGCAAAAAGCTGAATATATTATGTACATATATGTGTATACACAATAAATGTTCATATAATATACATATATATATATATAATGTACACATGTATTTAAAAGAAGACAATTTTTATGAAATACAACATAGGTCTACTTAAGCTATTGTGTGATAATATTTTATATAGTTTAAAAAAATCACTTCCAAAAGTTGTAACATCTTTAGGAAACAGTTTTTCAGAGTAAAGAGCTCCAAAAAAATTAGTTCAGTAGAGAAAGTTGAAGCATATTACCACTTCAGACACTTTTCCTTGAGAAAGTAACTTAGCACAGACCAGGAGAGAAACACTGAGAAAGGGAACCGTAGGTTGACCCTGTGAGAGGCTCAGGCCTTTTTATCACCCCACAGTCCTTGTGAGGAAGGGCAAATGAAGTACATCAGGGGGCTAACCATGAATGAGCAAGTGAGCAAACTCTTGGTGGAAGGAGGGAACAATGGTAGGCATAGTCTTAAAAGATTAGCTCTGAAGCAAACTCAAACAAACCTCTGGCTTTACCCACATGGTCACGCATGTCTACAAGACCGTGAGTGGCAGCAATAGAGATGGAGTTCTTAATTCTTCAGTCTCCCAGATCATTCTACATCACATTGCATTTAGTTTTAAAGGAAAGCATTAAGTGAGAAGGCACTGCTCATGAAAGCTGGATTCTTGTCATTTGCAAGTCTAGAAATGAACAGTAGCTCTTGGAGTTGATAAATCCGGTTGACAGAAGACTGTGAGAGAATGTTTAATTAGAGACTAAAACAGATTGTTAGGGCCTGTATTGTGTCTCCGCCATATTCCTGTACTGAAGTCCTCACTCTCACACTGCAGTACAGGCTCTGAATATTCCTCAAAAGCCTGTGTGTAGAAGGCTTGTCTCTCAGCCTGTAGAGCCTTTAAGATGCAGAGACTAATGGAAGAAAATTGGTCCACTAAGGGAGTGTCCTTGAAGGGAACATTGGGACCTTAGCCCCTTCCTGTACCTCTATCAGGCCTGACTGCTCTGACCTAAGCTCCATATACAATGATACTGTAGGGCTAAAAGCAACAGTGCCAAAGAACTACGAACTGTCTCCATGACAGGGAGCCAAAATAATCCTTCCCTTCTGAAAGTTGATTATCTGGATATTTATCATAAAAAAAATAGTTAACCCCAATACCTTAGACTATGTTCAACAGTAGAGTTTTAGAAATTGAAAGTAGGTTATTTAAGGCCCTGGAGGTAAGGCTTTCCTCTGAGGGGACTGAATGAAAAAAGATGAAGGGCAACCATCTGAGAAAGGCCTTGAAGACATTACGAAGAGTGGCACTTCAGAGGAGACCAGTCCAGGAGCAACAGTCCCTTAGTCAGCACGGCTGATGGGTTTCAGGTTAAAAGAGTCTAAACCACTGGCAAAGGCTAGCTGAGGTGTTCTACTAAACACTGAGTCTGAGGTTGAGTCATGCTTCTGGAAAAGGAGCCATAGTGGCTGTCTCAATATTTCCTATGGGTAAAAGGGCAACTGTGGGTGGGTGCATGCGCCTCAGAGAGTAAGCCAAACCAAGGAAATAACAAACTCCTTTGCCACTTTCTTATGTCCAGTTATTTTTAGATTAAATATGACCGTGACACACTTTGAATGTAATAATACAGAGAGGAGGTGGCCAGAGAGAGTGATGATAACTGTCACGAGCACATGCATCCCTTGCCTGTAGGACACTTTTAACTCGAAGCCCATGTATTCACATAGGCATACCACCCCTTGCCTGTAGGACACTTTTAACTCGAAGCCCTTGTATTCACATAGGCATACCATCCCTTGCCTGTAGGACACTTTTAACTCGAAGCCCTTGTATTCACATAGGCATGCCACTCCCTCTCTTGCTGTCCCCCCTTTCTCCTCTGCACCAGCCTTGTTGCCCACTTCCACACTGAAACACACTCTGTGTGCATATAGGACTGCATATGGTCATATTTACGTTCATGCATATATGTGCACATAGGGGCCAGAGTGAGTGCTGGTGACATAAACTCAGGACCTCATGCTTGTGCAATAAGCAACTTAGCAACTAAGATATCACCCCACTCCAGAAGCATGCTCTTGATACATAAGCCCCTGAAATGTCCCAGCATTCTTCACTATGCAAAAGACAATATCCTAGCCACTAGGATCCATCCACATAATCAAACTGTCCTAGGGACTATGGGCTTAGGAGAATGGCTTCCTTACTACTCATGACCAGGAAGACTAATGACTAATAGAAAACTGCAAAGCGAGCTTCTAAACTCCCAGGTATTTGGCATATGTCAGAGAAGGCCACTCAGTTTTTACTGGAAGCTAATTTTTAAATAGCATGAACTTCATTATATATTATACATTAAATATGTTTTCAAGAGAAACTATCTAATGAAATAGTGAATCACTTCAAGAGGTGTTATGTTTGTCTATAGACAATTTGATTGGAACAATTGTGGGGCAATTGTAAAAATACAATCCAGCTTTAACTTACTGTTTTATTATAAGTTGAGGCACAATGGCTTTGCATATAATTTCTTATCTTGGATTTATAGATTGTTTTATAGGTTTAAATAAACTCGGGACAAAATAAAACTAGAGCCGATAATAAAAATTTGAAAGCTGTCGGTTCCTTATGCATTAAAAGTTCTTGCACTGACACAATAATTCACTCAAGAGACCCACTTTGAACTTATTTGCTAGACAACTTTGTCCCCATCTTAACCAACATATAATGTAAGCTATGGTATTCAAATGAAGGTGTAAGCAATGGTAGTTTGTTTGGGTAAATTGCTTGGACACTAAGATTCTTCCCATGGCCTGGTCAATGCATCCCTAGCCAATACCCAGTATTTTGTTTTACAGGTTAAGCATGGGGCAAACAGAATGTTTAGGAAAGCAGATCAGTAGCTTCAGAGTCTATTTAACATTTGTGAGTGATTTGCTGCATTTCGAGAGTTCGAGAGAAAACAGTGCACATTTGAGATTTAGGGAACCGTAAGAGAGGCTGCCTAGAGCGAAACTTACAAGCAGAGGTCAGGAATGACTTGAGCACCCAGCTGCTTTAAGTCAAGCATTCATAATAGGAAGTACGGAGAAGGAAACACTCCGTAAATAACAGAATTAAGTGTGAGCCACACATATGTGAATATTTTCGGAGTCAACTTCAATAAAATATTTATTAAGTGAGTCTGAGTTCACAGACCCAAACCGAGCCTTCATTTTGAAACTTGTCTAAGGTTCAGCTTTGTTTCACAGCCAAGGCAATGGACTGCAATGTGCAGATATAGAAAGAGCAAACTCTGGGCTGTTTGTGAATGCTTCCTTGACTTTGGAACAACATCACAATACAGAAAATATTTAGGCAAACCACAAACTTGAAACTTACGGCCTTGTGAATTTATGGTTTTGTTTGTTTGTTTTTGGTTTTGTTTTGTTGTTTTTGTGAACAAGAAATTGTGAATATCAAAATCCCACATGAAAGCTCAAGCTTAGTGGTTCCCTAAAACTATTATAAAAAGGTCCATTATTTCTTCAATAAAATACTTGAAATCTTTAAACCTGTTGTACTCCTAGATGGCTTTTTTATTTAACCACAATAAAAATAGCAGCAGAACTGTGTTAATTGCCCTGGTTTCATGTGAAATTTAAACATTCAGTAAAATTTAATTCTAGGAATTATTAAAACTCTTAGCCTCAGATATTGGGTTTAAGTCAAAATTCTATGGTTGCTACATTTTATTTATCAGCTAACATAATTAATTAATTCATAAAAAGTTATATTTTTCACCCCTTCCCTCCCTCCCTCTCCCTTCCTACCCTCCCTTTCTTCCTCCCACCCTCCCTCCTCTTCTCTCCTCCCCCCATCCTTCCTCTCTTCCTCCCTTCCTCTCTTACTTTCTCCATTCAGTCTATCCTTCCTCTCTCTCTCCCTCCCATCCTCCCTTCCTCCCATCTTTCCTCCTTCCAGTCTCCCTCTCTCCCTCCTTCCCATCCACCCTGTCATCCCTTCCCCCCTTGCCCCATATTTAATTCCTCTTTTGCCTCCTAACCCCCCATCTTTCCTCCTTCCAGTTCTCCCTCCCTCCCTTCTTCCCATTCACCCTGTCACCCCTCCCCCACCCTGCCCCATATTTAATATATTCAGGCATTGCTTGCTGAGGGAGTAAGTTTACATTTATGTCGTTAAGTGATCTTGTCTTTACCTCATTTACTACATTAAACTTAGATATTGGTGATTTCCCTGGGTTGTATAATCTTTGGGGGTCACCTTTGCATCTGTACACCGTTCTTGATCAAGACACTGCTATATGGTTCATGTCTATGAGGAATTAATAAGAACATCCACAGTTCCACAGTTAGGAAACACACATGGCCTTCTAGGTAAAGGGGCAATATGCTAATATCTCGAATCTCCCTCCCATCTACCTGTGAGAGAGAGCAAGGGGTCAGTCCCAAGCAAGGGCCCCAAGTAAAGTGGGTGTTTGGATCACATGGTGGTGGACTCTATAATGAGTCATGCTTCTCATGGGAAATAAACAAGTATTACTAAACACTGTTTTGATTTGGACACTGCTAAAACTGAAACCAAGATTTTTGCATTTTGAAGTCATCCTTACATCAGGAAAAGAACTCAGGAATCAATACACTATTTCTAATTTTTTGATTGTTCCAATGAGCGGTTTTTAAGTGTCTATATAACTGAACTGAACTGTGTAGAGACAAGTCTGATAATCCCCTGTTCCCATAAAACTCACCACCTGCAGCTGAGGTAATAAATCAGTGTGTGAGTCTAATTGCTCTTGTATGCCTGCTTCCATGAGCCCATAGAGCTAAGCTAACCCCATTGTCATTATCTGAATCACTGCCAGGCTTATTTGTGTTGGCAGCCTTAAGCAAATCATTGTATTATGGGTCTTTGCGTTTTAATCACTTAGCTTATATCCTGATACTACAAACAGATTGGAAAACAGGAAGGGATCATGGAATTGTTTAATGAAATATTTATAGGGGGCTGGCAAGATGGCTCTTCTGGTAAGAACACTGACTGCTCTTCCAAAGGTCCTGAGTTCAAATCCCAGCAACCACATGGTGGCTCACAACCACCGGATCTGATACCCTCTTCTGGTGCGTTAGAAGCCACATACAGTGTGCTTATGTATAATAATAAATAAGTCTTTGAAATATTTATAATTTCTATTTATATCTAACTGAACTATTACAGCACCATGTGAAATAGTCAGAGCAAAATAGTCATTCTGCTTCTAATTTACTATACTCAAGGAGTCTGCTAGGATTTAGAAGTAATTGTCACCCACAAAAAAATTCACCAGTATTTTTTCAATGCTTCAAGTCAATTTCTCGTAGTCTGTGAATTAATCTCAGGAGTTACAATTAACCAACAAAACACCAAATTATTACAGGATATCTTGATTGCCTAAAAGATTTGAGGCAATGTCAAAATTGACCCAACTTTATTTTTGTACTTAAACCTTTTATTGCTGTCCCCAGAGGTGAATATTTCACCACACACTTTTTTTTTAAACCACAGGAAAACCAATTGTCCCAGTTAATTTCCATCAGTTGTTGGTGGCTGATTAAGTTTTCAAGAGCCAGGAAAAAAAAATCAACCAACCAACCAACCAAAGAAGTATCTATGAGATGTGTAAACTACCTTTTTAAAGCAGCCTCACCTTTTCTAATAAAGCAAACTGCCTAGGGAGGCAGACGGATAGGAGAGTTACAGAGTAGACTTCAACCCTATAGCTCCAAAGGCCTAGGTAATAAAAGCCATAATAAATAAATGGAATTATATCAAACTAGAAAAGGGAACAATCAACAGAGTAAAGAATCAGCCAACAGTACAGAATAAAATACGTACAATCTATGTACCTGTTAAGGTCATAGTATCTAAAATATAGTAGAGAAAAAAATAGCCCAATTTTAAAAATAAATAAAGGATTTGAACAGTTAGCCATTACCAGAAGACATACATGTGAAAATGATCAGCATTATTGGTCATCAGACAGATGAAAAAAAATCACAAGGAAATACCAGTGTGTGTTTGCTAGAATGTCTTATCAAAGACAAAGAATAGGGCTGGGTGTAGTGGTACTCACCGTAAGTCCCAGCACCAGAGAGGCAGAAGCAGGAAGGTCTCTGAGTTCAAGGCCAGCCTGGTCTACGGAGTGAGTTCCTGGACAGTCAGGACTACACAGTGGGACTCTGTCTCAAGCAAACAATTAATCAACAAAAAGACAATCATGGTATGTGCTTATAAAGATGTAAAGCCAGCTGTCAATGCTAATTTCATTAGTAAAGCCATTGGAGAAGACAATATGGAAATTCCTCAAAATTAAAATTAGAACTGTCATGTAATCCAGCAAGCCCACTACTCAAGATATAACCAAAGGAAATTAAAGCAGCCTCAAACTTGTTCTCACCACTGTAGCCAAATTCAACTGTAGGGGTGATTGCTCTTCATACACCTCAGCTCTGTAAGACACGAGAATACACTCTCCATGATGGTGACTAACAGTGGGCTCCATAGTCCGCCCACACACTGTCCTCCCCGAGTAAGTAGTTAGCTGCTGCTATGGCTTTGTTTTATAAATGCAAATCTAAAGCATGGAATGCTTAGGATCTTAATAGAAACGCTAACTCCCTAAGCAGTGAGTAGGATCCCAGGCCCTGTTTAACAACTATAATGCCTCACTAAGCAAAAGTCCATCCCTGCCCAATGGGAGTCCAGAGATTTTTGGTGTGCTTGATTGTTTCTTTGTGGGTATAATCTTAGGAAGCTACTAGAAGTTAGTAAACTATCCAAATACAGTGTGGCAGGAATACAGAGGATCAGGAATGGAGCATCCAAATAAATCAGGAATGAAAATGCAAGGTCAGAGACACTGGAAGGTTGTTGTAGAGGGTGGGAGTCAGCTTGCACAGAGCCTCTCAGACACAGAGCTTTCAGCCTTCGCACATGCCGGCTTACCTTGGCCTCAACTTGCTGCCAAGTCACAGCCTTCACCATCAAACTGTGCTGGCTGAAAGTGCCAAGTGAATATGAGAGAGTTCAGGATAGAGGCAGATGGGTAGTAGTGGCAGTTACACACACACACACACACACACACACACACACATGCATGCACGCACATGCACACACACACATACACACATGTGCATGCACTCACTTGCACACATACATGCACATATACATGAACACACAATCACATGCACACAGATACACACACACACAAGCAACTGTGAACACATATGCACACACACATATGATTTTATTTCCATTAAGACAAAAGACAAAGAGCTTTAGAGCAACATAGAGTCTCACCTCAGCTGATCATTAATAATCTTTGCATTTCAAGTTAGCTCCAAAGTAGGCTAACTAGTGGTGAGATTTCATAAAGTCCTAGAGACTTAAAAAACAAAACAAAACAGCCAAGAAAAAAAAAAAACCTCCTCATGTAAATGTGCCCATTCTCATTTATCTTTACGATCACACCTTGGTCTCAAGCTGCTGTCAAGCCACGGCCTCCACCATTAAAGTATAAGTATGTCACCTAGAGTGCCATTGAACAGCTCTGACACGCAGAAATAAATTCATTGTATTAACATTATCTCATGAGTCACTTCATTTTAAGATAATACTTTGGTGATTGAACTTGGCAATGGGACAAGACAGAAACAATAGAATTGCCCAGAATATAAATCAAGGTCTAGGGTGAAAGGAGACAGCAGTTTCTCAGGGTAAAAAGCAGGAGTTAGGTGAGCTGGCTAGAGCAATTGCCCATAGCCAAGGAACACACGCCTCCCTCCCTGAGTCTGTGCTTCTGAGCTAATGTGAAACATGGCTATTATTTGTCTTTGATGCTGTAGGAAACTGAATTATATATGTGCGTCTTGGTCTAGCTATGGTGAAAACATTATTGGGTTGTAATTATTTCAGTGAAGCTCTACCTACCAAGGGAAAACTGTAGGGCATGCTCTATTTTGTCCAGACAGATATAAATGATTGAATGGGCCAAGTGGGACACACTTTATACACATCGATGCAAAAGAACTAAAAAAGGCCTCAGTTGATGGAGTGAGATCCCGAAGCAACTTTGGGATATTATAGGAGAAGTAGCATGCTCCTCCAGTACCATGGACACTAAAGAGCAGGGGGGCCCGGACCCAGACCCTTAGCTAACGTTACAATCCACTGAAAAAGCATGGGTAAGTTTCACATGGGTAAGTTTAACCAATCCACTCTGGAACATGCATTCTATGAAAGAGGCAAATATCTGCTTAGCTGTTTTCACTGAGAAAATGTCTTGCACAATTTTCAGACTCAAATTCTGGTGAACTATGGACTTAAATTATAGATATATGCATTAGAACAAAGCAAGTACTTCATCTTGGTTGTCTTTTAAAAATTGTAATTTATTTTAATTTTTGTGAGAGGATCTCACTCTTGGCTGGCCTGAAAAGGGCTGTGTAGACTTGGTTTCCCTCAAATTCACAGAGAACTATCTTTCTCTGGCTCTTTGGTGCTAGAGTTAAAGGTATGTACCACCAAATCTAGCTCTTCATCCTTTCTCTTAATACTGCGCGTTCGCAGGCTCATCGGATCTCTCGATTCCCGGGCCTTCTTGCCGCAGCCTACCCTCATAAAATATGCCAAAGTCCTTAATATAGTACCTGCTACATATTAATATCTTCTTAAGTGTTTCCTAAATGTAAGTCTATGAAAACAAAACATATTTAAAATGTTATCTCTCAGAAATATATATTATCTTTATCATGTATTGATATTATTTTAAAAACAATGTTTTGTTTTTGTTTTTTTTTTGTTTTTTTGTTTTTTTTTTTTTAGATATTTTCTTTATTTACATGTTAATGGCTTCTGTCCTCTCCAAGACTCTGCACAGCAGATCTGAGAACAGGTCAGATTTTCATGTTTTGCATATATCTTATTTCACATCTGGTCTCCAAATAATTTTCTTTCATATATTTTCGTGGTGTGCCACCAAATATTTTTATTAGGAAATGCTGTGATGGGCTATGCAGGTGGTCTGAGAAAGTGAATGATGGAAAGGAGAAGGAAGACACAAGTCCAGAACCAATGGCAAAGGCAGACATGGCAAGTTTCATTCATTCACATTCACTTGTATTAGTCAGGGTTCCCTAGAACTCATAGAATGAATCCCCTCCCCCCCCCCCCCCCCCTCTCTCTCTCTCTCTCTCTCTCTC
>JADRCD010142682.1:0-13012 GCA_019843815.1 Montemys delectorum | reverse complement strand
TGGACAGAAAGCAGAATTTTGGATATTGAATTATTTCTGGTGTTTTATCATGAGCTTCATAAGTGATTACACAATCACTCAATTTAACAACAGCTTAATAGTATGCTAGCATGATAGTAAATGTCAGAGAAAAAGATTTCAGTATGCATAATCTTTTTTCATTAATTATAGAACTCTTTTTTGGTGCTCATTCAAAGATTTTATTCATTGCTTAGGGGTGGGCTGGGTAGTGGTGGGCCTAGTTGCAGTAATTCTCCAGCTGGTAGAGGGAACAGATGCTGGTGCAACACTGGTCCACAATGCCACGCTTGTGCCGGGCCACCTCCAGTGCCAAAGTCTGAAGGTCACCTGCTCCCGGGCCTCCACCCAGCTCCAGTTGTTCCACTTGTGGGTCCTCCACTTCACGGCGGGACTTGGGTGTATAGAAGAAGCCACGCTCCCCACACACCAGGTAGAGAGCCTCCACCAGGTGGGGACCACAAAGGTGCTGTTTGACAAAAGCCTGGGCAGGGTTGGGCTCCCAGAGGACAAGGAGGGCCAGCAGGGGCAGGAAGCGCATCCACAGGGCCATGCTGGAATAATGACCTGAAAGATATGCAGGGTTGAGACTAGCAAAAGTTCCACGCAGAAGAGGAGCCCACATCCTCCCTCAAGTCTTTGGAGTCTTGGCTGGGGAGCCGGGCCCAATGAAGAGAGTACATACCTGCTTGCTGATGGTCTCTGATTGTAGCTGGTCACTTAGGGCTGGGGGTTCCTGGGTGCTCATCAGCTTTATAGTCCAAAGCACCTCCTCTCTACCCCCGCCCCCTGGATTTTGCTGTTTGGTCTGTTAAGGGCTCCAGGTGGGGTGGGTAGGCAGATGGCCAGAGGGGCTGAAGCTGCAGTTTCCAAACATTTACCTGGTGCTAGGTCTGCAGAAAGCACTCATTGGACGTCAATACCTCTACTTAGCCCTAGGGTAATTAGAGTCTTAACAAGGGGCCAGATGGCTGGAAGAACCAGTTCCCAGTAGGGGACATTGTCCCAGAGCTGGTGAGGCCTTCTTCATCTTTAGCTGAGCATTTTCCACATCATTCCCCAGGAAGCCGCAGGTGTTGGGGACCTAGCATCTTTGTCCCTTGGACTGTTTCACAGTTCCCATTGATAACTGGGTCCTTGGCTCAGCTGAGAGCCCAGCTCATCCTCAGAGGGAGAAGGAAAGCAGAACTCAGGCAGCAATGGTCCCTTCTCCTCTATCTCTCCTTCCACAAACCCATAGCCCATTCAGTGGTCAGTTGGGCTGAGGCTCTGTGGTACATTCTCCTACGACACTCAATAACACAAGATATGCATCTGAAGGCCAGCAAGTAAAATTTGAGCATTTATAAGAACAGTTCTATATAGTTATTATAAATTCTTCTTATACATGCTCCAATTTCTTTTTTGGAAACAATCATTTGAATTAGGTGGAATATTTGGCCTCATTCTAATTTTTCCCCCAAAGCAACAGGCCTGAGAAGTACAGTGATTGCTCCAGCTTTTAGCCCAATTATAGGTTTGAAAAACATATCAGTTTAACAGTTTTTTTTAAGGGGTTAGAGTAGAGGAAAATAGAGAATGAGATACTTTGAGGGACAAAGGGTGACATAGCAGAAGCACAACATTGAAAGTGACCCAGCTTGTGTCTGGCAAATAGGGTCATCTTTACTGCTGGACTGGAGCTAGTTGGGGCTTGAGTTCTAGGGGGTGGCAAATACCTGGTTGCTTCTCCCTGTTTACCACTGTAAACTTTTGTATTTAACTGGATTCATTGATAATCTTTGTTCAAAAAGAGGATCTTTCTGGGGGTGCTCAATCTCTCCTCTTCTCAGTCATGAGCTGCAACCTCAAATATGTAGTTCTACCCAGCACAAGAGAACTTTCAGAAACAGGTTCTGACACCATGTGTATAAGTTATCTTGCCTTTTAGAAATTGTACCTTCCATTCTAACTAAATTAGCAAAATGCTCCTTTGAGCAATATGTGGCACTCCTTTTTCTTAATTCAAAATCTACCCTATGATTCCTGTGAGGTTAGTGTCTTCACTCAGCTAATCACCATTTGGCAGTCAGTCCAGTAGAGGTGGTTCCCAGAGAGCTGAGAACACAGAAGGAACATATGACTGAATGATAGGTTAAGATGTTTGGATTTAATCAAGAGGAAAGAAACCAGGATACTGTAACACAAAGGCTTGTAAACATTAGGTTTCAAGTTGGAAGAAAATAATTTTAGAGACCATGTCTCCTCTATTTGTTACACTGATCAGAGAGTGAGTGACAGAAATAGAGGGAGCAGAGGGAAGGCTGATGGAGGAGACCAGGACTGCCTAGGTACTGTTGCAGTTTCCCGCATGGGATGCCTGAAGTTAGAGTTATCTTGAGGCTACAGCAACTTTGTTTAATGATTTACTTACTTTATTGGGAAAGGGGGGAGAGCAGAGGGTTGAAGGCCACCTCAGGGTTTCTAAACCACAAAGTCTAATGAGACTGCGATACACTGGGAAAGAAAGTGGGGGGGGGAGCAAGTATGTAAATATGAACGTAGGGAGTGGAGATGTCTTTTGTAACAGATATATTGACTTTTGGTGACCTCATATTATTGGGGTAAGTGTGTCAAGTATAGAATATTTAGTTTCATATTTGGCTTCTCTGAGAGGATTTGGAATTCTGAAATAAAATCACTTCTTGAATTGCCCACCAGAGCTCACTGATATAACACAAAATTAGACAGAAATGTGTTGGCGTTGATTGTTTAAAAATGCTTGTTTATATTTTTAAAGTTTATGCATAGTAAGGTTTTATTCAAATAAAACAACCCCACTTCCTGCTTCTTTGACTAGCCTTATATTTGTTTTTTGAGACAGTGCTTCATGTATCTGAGGCTAGCCTCAGACTCACTAAGTACCCCAGGATGATCTCTTGCCTCTACCATCTAAATGCTGAGATTATAGAGTCTAATATGATGAGCATATTTGATAACTCTTTAAGGAGGGGATCCACTTAGGATTGACCCAAAGTAAACTATGTGAAATTTGGCCATAGATCCTTGTGTGCATTGTACAAAATGATTAACACTTTCTTAGCAGGGATTTGTCCAACAATCTTAAAGCTAAGAACCCATTTATATCTATAAAGAGAAAATTTAAAAGAACCCCACCTCCCAGATGTTATGTAGGCAGTATGCTACCTGAAAGCTCTAATTTATTTACCATTGTGTAAACTGTATATTTACTCGCAGTATCAGTTTGGTCTGCCACTCTTTCAGATGTCTGATATTAAATTATATTGCTTTGACTTGGGTAATCTCAGTGCTGAGGATTTCCCTTTTAGAGGCTTTTATATAATTTTGAAATCTGCTTTTTGTATGGATAGAGAGACAGGTATAGATATAAATTTATGTCTTCAGTCTTTCTTAGAGTGATCTAATAATCACTTCCCTGTTTACCAGCTACTACATGTTTGCCGTTCCACTGCACATAGTAACATACATATTGTGCAAGGACTCATCTAATAATTGCTGAATGTAACCTCTGTAAATTCTATAATATATCCAAACCTATCCTCCTTTTTTTTCTTTTTAAAGAAAACTCACATTTAATATCATTTTATTGAGGCTACTGTTCTTTTTTATTCAGGAACTCTTTTCTGAAATTCTTCTTTATCCATATGGTTTTTGTTGTTGTAGATAGTAGTGGCATAGACTCTTCTAAAGCTCATGCACATCATTAAACTGAAACTTCAAATATGGTTCCCTTCCCTGAGCTTAAACTCTGGGGAAAGGTCTCAGGTGAACAGATGTTCCTCTGAGGGAATGCCTGGAAGGAAATGGGATGTAAACAACATGAGATCAGGTGTGAAACAGGAGTTCCACCTGAGACTAAAGTAGGAACACTGGCTACACACTTGTTTAGGAATGGAGCGTTGTGCATGTGGTTTTCTCAGGAGCTGGCAATATGTTACCATTCATAGATAGTTATTTAGGTCACATCACCTTATAGATAATGAGAAGGATGGTGAAACTGAACATATATGAGTATTTTTGGCTTAGATTATAATTCTGTAATGACTTGTACCCAGTGCTTTTCTCTCAAGTTCCTCCCAAACTTAAACATCTCCATTACAAATTTACATTTCATATTTACTTATTTATTTATTTATATTTAAAAATGAGCAAATGCTATCTGTAGGTTTTAGTATATTCTTGCTTGGTATTTAGAGTTGAATTCTTCTTGGAACTATAGAGTTGGCTATAACTTATTAAGTTTTACCCTTCGTTGTTCCTGAGAACATGGATTGGTGGTGTGACCACAAATCGTGTTGTTCATTTTGATGATACATGAACCCCGGATGTTATTATGTAGACTGTTGTTCCTATAGCTTGAGCAGGGCTAGATAATGTCCTGGTTTCTAATAATATATTTGGTAATTCACCCTATGAGAGCTAGAAGAGTGTTCGCTTACTGTGGTTCAGTAAAAAACGCCTGAGGATAAACAGCATTTTCCCCGTGGCGTATTATGATATTATTTCCCAGCTAACTGTTTCTTAGAGTTTCGCGGCATTGATAATGTTAGTGGTAGAGTTTCTAGATTTAGTGAGTTGGTTTTGATCCTAAATAGGTCACAATGAAGGCCTAAATACAAACAGAAAATATAAATCTCTAACTTTAGCCCTAGGATATTTAGGACATGGAAAGACATTACATACCATTTATTTTCCCAATTTCTCCACCCACTTAGGCAGATAATTAAACAAATTACTCTAGAGAATAGTATTTATTGGGTACAAAACTCCTCAATGGTTTGGATTAAAAACTGGAAGCTTTTTTTGTTTTAAGATCTCCTTTTATTAAATACATGAAATTTCTAAAGAACTAAATTTTTATAAGTTGTCACATTTAAAATTTTAATTGAGAACAATTCCTGCCTTGATCCTTCATAAGTCAAATAATTTAATTTCTATAATACATATTTTAAAAGAGTGAATTATATATAACACATGAATTTATCAATATCTGAAGGAAAGTACACACTGATAATAAGTGGCTTAAACAATAAGGTCTCAGGAAATGAAAAAAATTCTGGATGTTTTAGATCAAAATAAATTTTATCATTTCCCTGACTGACTAATTAGGGCATATCAAGTTAGGATGTATCATTTTATTAGGTTATATCAAACATGATTATCTTAGTTGTAACTGTACAAGTTAATACTCAAAATTGTCATACACTGTAACCAATTCAATTTTGTTGGTATTGAGAAATTCCAAGTGACAGCTCAGAGGACTGGCATCAGAGGGAACTGATTTATAGTAGAATAGAGTTTGAATAAATGGCTTAAAAAATGTTCTCACATCCAAAGCAGAAGTTCTCTCATCTTTGATTATATGCTACATTGTCTTTGAGATCTGAATATGGTAAAGCTCTTAGCAAAGATGTAAGAAGTTTCAAAATTGTTAAGATCTTTAATTGTGTTTTGTGTAGAAAAATGTTTTGCCTGGATGTAGGTTTGCATATGTCCTGTGTACATGTCTGGCATCAGAGAGTTCAGAAGAACAATCCCCTGGAACCAAGTTACAGGTGGATGGTTGTAGGCCACCCTGTGGGTGCTGAGGTAAGAACTCCAGTCCACTGTAAGACAACAGTTGTTCTTAACAATTGAAACATCCCTCCAGCCCTATAGGACAATGTTACGCTATTATTTCTAGAACTCCCTTGAATAGATACAATTTCAATGGACCAATGCTGTCCTTCAGGACAATTAAAGGCTAAGAACAAAAATCAGCTTTTCCAACAAAACCATCTTAATTGACTCAGCCTAAGGCAACTCTGTTCCTGATTACAGATGAACAAGTACTGCCTGGACAAATATGTGAGGAAGCATTGTGTGGTAGAGTTGAGCAAAGACCAGCTCACCCGCAGACTATAGATCTTTAGTCTAACTATAGTTTAAGTCCTGACATTTGGGTTATTTTGTTACACAGAAATAACTATTTCATGAATGATGTTTGCTACAAAAGGAGCAAAGATTGATATCTGTTTCTATCAATAGCAGTTACTTCATTTATTTGACTCTCCTGACCATTTTATTCACGTTTACAATTCTAGATTTATGGTCTCTTTACTCAAGTTCTAAGCCAGCTGGAGTCTACAATTTCCTGAATGACAGGGTGACATGGAAAACAACTTTCCAGGTGTATGCCACTCTGGGATATCATTATATTTTCTGAGCCTCAGAGTATGGGATTCTGATTGTGTATTAGTATTTTTTGAATGGGTTCCACTCTGCCCTTTATAGTGTATGATTGTAGTGTACGACTATATAGTGAAATTCATGAGAATCCATAGGACACACCTAAAATGTGAGTTAATAATTTTAATACTTCATCATTAAAAGAATATCTTAACTTGCTGTGGTATATTTTGAATCTTACCAAATGTTCTTTTTGGAGAAATAAACAATTTTAATAAATGTTTCCTATGGTAAATGAGACCACAGGTAATGTTCATTAGGAAAGAATGTATACAACCCCTCAGTTATTTCTCATTTTAAAGCATGACACATTTGTTCAGCATGTAGCTAAGGGTGACAATGAGAATGAAAGAGGGGCAGAAGCAGTTCTATAGACTGGAGGAGTGGGAAATATGTGCCCTAGAGCAAGCAGCAAATATTCTACTTTAATGTCAATACCTCTGATTTTTTTTAATTTTTTTATTGGATATTTTCTTCATTTACATTTCAAATGTTATTCCTTTTCCTGCTTCCCCCCTTTCTGTAGATCCCCCTATACCATCATCCTCCCTGCTTCTATGAGAGTGTTCCTCCACCGACTCCTACCTCCCTGCCCTCTAATTCTCTTACACTGGGGAATCTATCTAGCCTTCACAGGACTAAGGGCCTCTCCTCCCATTGATGCCTGACAAGGCCACGCTCTGTTACACAGCTGGAGCCGTGGGTCCCTCCATGTGTACTCTTTGGCTTGTGGGAGCTCTGTGGAGGGTAGGGGGGTCTGGTTAGTTAATATTGTTGTTCTTCCTATGGGATTGCAACCCCTTCAGCTCCTTTAGTCCTTTCTCTAACTCCTCCATTGGGGACTCCCCATTCAGTATAATGGATGGCTGCAAGCATCCACCTCTGTATTTGTACAGCTCTGGCAGAACCTCTCAGGAGACAGCTGTAGCAGGCTCCTTTCAGCAAGCACTTCTTGACATCCATGATAGTGTCTGGGTTTTGGTGACTGTATATGGGATGGATCCCCAGGTGGGACAGTCTCTGGATTGCCTTTCCTTCAGTCTCTGCTCTACACTTTGTCTCTGTATTTGCTCCCATGAGTATTTTGTTCCCCTTTCTAAGAGCATCCACACTTTGGTCTTCTTTCTCCTTGACCTTCATGTGGTCTGTGAATTGTACCTTGGGTATTTAGAGCTTCTGGGCTAATATCCACTTACCAGTGAGTGCATACCATGTGTGTTCTTTTGTGATTGGGTTACCTCACTCAGGATAATATCTTCTAGTTTCATCCATTTGCCTAAGAATTTCATGAATTCATTGTTTTTAATAGCTGAGTACTACTCCATTGTGTAAATGTACCATGTTTTCTGCATCCTTTCCTCTGTTGAAGGACATCTGGGTTGTTTCCAGCTTCTGTCTATTGTAAATAAGACTGCTATGAACATAGTGGAGCATGTGTCCTTGTTATATTGGAGCATCTTTTGGGTATATGCCCAGGAGTGATATAGCTAGGTCCTCAGACATTTTTAACAAATGGTGCTTGTTCAACTGGTGGTCAGCATGTAGAAACATGCAAATTGACTAATTCTTATCCCCTTGTACAAAGCTCAAATCCAAATGGATCAATGACCTCCACCTAAAACCAGATACTCTGAAACTTATAGAGGGCAAAGTGTGGAAGAGCCTCAAATATATAGGTACAGGGGGAAATTTCCTGAACAGAACACCAATGGCTTATACTCTAAGATCAAGAATCAATAACCTCATAAAATTGCAAAGCTTCTGGAAGACAAAGGACACTGTCAATAGGTCAAAATAGCAACCAACAGATTGAGAAAAGATCTTTACTGATACTACATCCAATAGAGGGCTAATATCCAATATATACAAAGAACTCAAGTAGTTAGACTCCAGAGAATCAAATAATCCTATTAAAAATGGAAAATAGAGCTAAACAAAGAATTTTCAGCTGAGGAATATCAAATGGCTGAGAAGCATCTAAAGAAATGTTCAACATCCGTAGTCATCAGGGAAATACTAATCAAAAGAACACTTAGATTCCACCTCACACCAGTCAGAATGGCTAAGATCAAAGCTCAGGTTACAGCAGATGCTGGCAAGGATGTGGAGAAAGAGGAACACTTCTTTATTGCTGGTGGAATTGCAAGCTGGTACAACTACTCTGGAAATCAGTCTGGCAGTTCTTCAGAAAATTGGCCATAGTGTTGACTCTGATTTCTTTAAATGCAGTTTCTCTCCATAGCAAATCATGTCTTTGAAGCCATGGAAGAGTTGCTGACAACTGCAACTTTCTATCTGAATTGTGACTCTCTAATCATATTTTTTTTTAACATTATTTGCCTGAAGTCTAGATTTTGGCATCCTTATAAAATAGCACCCATTCTTTTTTAAAACCAGCAGAGTGATTAAAATAAATAAGAAATAGTTACTCTTTCTACAATGATTTTTAGAATAATGAAAACACTGAACCATTCTAATGATAGAGAAATTACTTCCACAGTTTTCGATTGAAGAGGTCTAAAATTTGTCAAGCTTATCAAAAGTGCATAAGCAATGAAGAAGTACAAGTTTATAAGCAATTATGGAGCACATTAATTCCATAACATGAATAATTTTCCTGCTTCATTACTGTTGGTATGACTCTTGTGGGAAAGGCAGGAAGACAATAAATATGTGTCGAGAAAATATTTTTATGGTCATACTGAAGTATTCTGCTTGATTAACATGTAGTAAATTAATTTTATTTCATTGACGTTGTCTTCCTTGTAGCCTCTGTGCTCTCATCTAGAGGTATACTCTACTTAGAAATTAAAACCACATTTGAATAAAACTCAGCAAAACACCTTAGACAAGCCTACATAAATGGGGAAAAATTGGGACAATGATGTTAGTTAATCTGTGAGGAAAACATGGTATGATGGCAGAAAAATATGACAACCTAAATTATGGAAGGCAACACATCACTTGTGGTATCTGGAAGATAACAATTTGCATAATGAAAGTGTACTTGGAAAGTTGATTCCCATGCAGAATATTTTATGCTACACTTGGCTTCATTTTACAGCCTGTAAAAAGTTAGCGGGACAAAGAGCTGAACTGAATGAGAAACTGCTTAGCTTGCATGCAGCATTTACAGATTATCTCAGATGTAGGACTCACCTGGCTATAAAATTGTTTATCTTCAGTCTTTTCAGAAAGTAAAACTTTTTTGTTTGTTTGTTTGTTTGTTTTTGTTTTTTGTTTTGTTTTTCGAGACAGGGTTTCTCTGTGTAGCCCTGGCTGTCCTGGAACTCACTCTGTAGACCAGGCTGGCCTTGAACTCAGAAATCTGCCTGCTTCTACCTCCCAAGTGTTGGGACTAAAGGCGTGTGCCACCACCACCCGGCTGAAAGTAAAGTTTTTTAAAAATGAAGTGTGGCTTGGACAAAAGAGGAAATCAAAAATTAATTGTAAAGTCCTTCCTGGAAGGCTAGACAGATAGCTCAATGGTAAGTTTGTACTTATAGCACAAACTTAACAACCTACCAGTGATGCTAAGAACACACAGTAGAATGAGAGAACATAGTCCTAAGAGTTATCCTCTGACATTCATACTTGTACTCCCCATACATGCCAACGTACACACATACGAACACACACATACACACATCGTCATCATTGATAATAACTAATTAATTAATAAATAAATACACCTCTTTATAGTCTTTATGAGGCTAACATTGTTACCATCTGACTCTCAGTTTCACCAAAGAAATTGTAAGTATTCTAAAATTATCATTCCATAATCATATAGCGGCGTGGTAGAAAGAAGAGAAGGCCTTGTCTTTAGTCTTTAACTTAGCTCTGTCTGTCCATCTGTCTGTTTGTCTGTCTCTGTGTATTTATAATCTATCTAATTTATTCATCATTATATCTATCATGTCTATTATCATCTCATTTGCATGTCTGATTTTATCTTGTTCTGTATTTCCAAAAGTTTGTTTATTTAAACTCAATAAGAGACTAAAAGAACTGCCTCAATGGTTAAGGTTGTTGTGTCTTGCCTACTGTGACTAACACTAAATCTAACACTGTGTCTGGGAGTTTGGGACATTATATAGTGGACATTCTTAAGTGATATCGTTATGCCTACTACAGGTGAAATAAACACATTACTACATCAAAAACCTGTTAAAATAACATAGGATGGAAAATGAAGAATTGCAATTAAATGAGAAAAATGAATTCAGGACAGACAAAATCTACACACATTTCCTCAGTCTTTACCTTGCTCTCTAGCTGTTTATAGACTGGCAGTTTATGAGTTTGTTCTTTCATCCTATCTGCTACTAAATAATAACCCAGCTCCATGCTTCGTTTCTCACTTCAATTGCTGCTCCCCTTTTTCTGGTAAGCACACATCTCTTTATAAACAGTCCATTAGTTTTGATGTTTGAAAGGTTTCTCTGAAGTCTATGGCATTTCCTGGCTGCTTACTATGCCCTGTTTCTACTTTCTGCCTGAGCCAACATCCTTGAAAAATACTTCACTTGGTGCACATCCTTTAACACTGCTTGGATTTGTGGATGTGCATTCAAGCATGGTGGAGAGAAGTCCATGGAGGAGAACAGACTCTTGCTGTGTCTGTCAAGTATTAGAGAAATTCATGAGAGGCAGAGGGACAGTCTCAAGGGGCAGCGGTATGTAGCTTCTTTTATCATGGGCTAACAGGACAAAGCTATTAGGTAATGCTGGGGATGCTCTAGTGAGGATGGGATATGTTGGAAATATGTTGGCTAGGCAGTTGATTTTATCACTCTAGAACAATTACTTTGATCTGAGGCTGAAGAATTTACCCTCATTCTATCTGGGTCCAAGTCAAAGGTTGTATCAGCATTCCCTCTACTATGATGGCTCTGAAGAGCCAATAGTTTCAGATAAACCTTGACTGGCCGGATCATTTCTAGTCAGGTGCAAGTCATAGCAAGTCATAACAGTGGCACAATTCTCTCAAAGCTGCCATTGAATGAATTGCTGTCATGTCTGGCACACAGTCTGAGACGACAAGGTAAATTGAAATTCAAGGGCAGCCTAAGTTGTGATTCACACTCCCAGCAGTCATCTTGTAACTCGTATCTCATCACCACATGGATGACAGAGTAAAATATGTGTTACTATGCTACAAAAGAACTCCTCTACATTTTCACCAACATTTTTGCTGTCTTCAGGTAACCCTTGCTTCATTTAAATATTGTGTTAGTGAAGGGAGAAATGACCATTCTAGCTACTACTATTGGCTGGTATTTGCTTTGTAAAAGGGAATTGGGGAAAATTCTAGTGATGTTGATATTGTTATTGATATCGATGTTTCATGAAATGTTTGGAATATTAACAAAAAAATTAACTTCTCTGTGGGACAGCAATCACAGATATCTTATTATTTAGACCAGGCACAAAAGTTAGTAGACTGGTTTTGGATACTTTTTTTCTCTAGATTCTTTATCTATATTATCTATACTGTATATTTGTGATGCCAATGCTATCACAATTAGTCTCAGAGAGAGAGAGAGAGAGAGAGAGAGATTTTCACAGTGGATTACTATTCTGGACCATTGTAAAATTTGAGCATGTTGTTGTTCATGAGTCCTAGACCAAAAATCTAGAGTCATGAATACTTCTATTAGTGTACACAGCAACCAATGGAATATGCACAGATTGTCTGCTACTCTTACATAACTTTTACATTGATCCATCTTTCCATCTGCAATTTCTGTACTGATGGTTAATTAACTTTCCCATAAATGAGAGAAGAGGTGAAATCATATTTCTCTGCCTATTACAGGAAACTGCCAGTTGTCACCCTTCACACCCTGTCATTACAGATATTTGAAAGATAAATCCTTCTATTGTGTTTACAGAAGCACTGTGTGAATCTGAATATTTTATTATTAGAGAGTCACATTGACAAATTTCCAAGAAGTGGTAATTTATGATCTTGTACATCACCATGCTGAGGTAATGGGGAATAAGTGTTTATGATGAGAAATGACTTGAGCAGATGATAACAGCAACATCAGTCATTGTTTGTCTCTCTCCTGACTCTTGTCCTGTTCTGAAACTTAATTCACTGCTCAAACTGCAGCCTAGACTACACCATTAGACTGTGTCATTAGAGGGGAAATAGCAAATGCAGTCATTGCAGCTTTTGTGCTGACTCAAATAATTTAATCAGAGCTTCTTTGCAGGATATGCTAGAAAAGAGATTTTGAGACCTAGTAAAGATTCAGACACTTGTTTTGGTTGGTGCATGGATTGAGGAGAGATGCATGCGACTACACAAGCTGTAACGTTTTCTAAATAGATATCTAAAACCAGACAGAGATACACAAAGGATTCCAAAGCCTGTGATGAATATCAGATCCTATGAGTATTAGAGACTGAAAATCACATATGATTCTAAGGTACCAGAATTAAATTATGCAGAATGTGGTTGATAGTCTTACATATCAATGTAAATAATTAACCATAGAGTAAATATCTGTTTCGTGTTTCTTAACCTCTTAATAATTCCCAGACACCCTTTTTTTCTAAAGCTTCACAAAGATATTGGTTCAATGTTCTGTTTCCTGGCTTATTTATGTTTCTAATAATCTGTTTTTACCAACTCAATAATGATAATTCCTAAAAATAAACTCTTTGTGTGTGTGTGTATGTGTGTGTGTGTATATGTGTGTGTATGTGTGTGTGTGTCTGTGTATGTGTGTGT
>JADRCD010142675.1:31185-46204 GCA_019843815.1 Montemys delectorum | reverse complement strand
TCTCTCTCTCTCTCTCTCTCTGTCTCTCTCTCTCTCACACACACACACACATACACACATACACGCACACACAAGAACCACACATCTATAATATACATACACATATGTAAATATATACATACACAATATACATATATAATACACACACATAAACATACACACATACAATTTTAATGACATTTTCTCACATTACCTAAAACAATGCTACTTAAACTCTCGGTTAGAGCCAGTGTGAGTCATTTAATACAGTTCCCTGGGACTCTTTTTCTACACTCTGATGTTTCTTCAAACAGCAGATTTTCTTACATTTGATATCACTATAAAATTTTATACTAAGCTCAGAGAAGTTTCTTTCTGGTTGTCTTTCAGAGCTGCGGGTAATTGTTTCTTTTTCTCACATAGAACGCGTTAGTGTCTTTCGGGCAGTACTTTGAGTTTTGTGGCACTGATTGCAGCTGTGGAGACCTGAGATTGACTATAGAGGCCATGCTTTCATTTTGGGACAGCTTTTTGGCTCAGTTCATTCTAATAGGCCCTAAAGGCAGTCAGTTAGAAAAAAATAGAGTATTCAGAAAGGATTTCAAAAGGAAATTACCTTATATCTTGAACTACCATGAGATATTTCCTGAGAACATGAATGCAGATGGAGTCCCTCATCATGGAGGGATGATGGGGAGAGAGGAAAATCATTTGTCTGTGCACATACTATTAGCCTAGCTTCGTTAACTTAACTGTGGTGAGAAAACTCCCATTTTATTCCCAGTTTTGTTATGAGTAAAATTACATATATGTATACATATATATATATTTATGTGTATGTGTGTGTGTGTATTATAAAGCCAGAGTTTCAGAGTCATTATGAGTATTTAAATATTTGTACTTATATATTTATTGAAGGTAATTACTTCTCATCCTTCTCACTTCTTAGTTTGCACTAACACCCATCATCACTTAAACTTCAGACAAGGAAAGCATCTTACATTTATTTTTCCAATAAGCAGAATACTAGGTCCTTTTTTTTTATATAATCCTAATACATCTCCATCATTTGGTTATGATTCTATAATGGAGTGGATTAATATTGTCTAGATAGCCCAGCAGTAGCTGTCTCACATTAGAGAGGAGAATATACTTCATGATCCAGGACCTCTTATTAGTATCAACCTGGTGCTGAAGGCCTGGAAGATTCCTAGAGTGATGTTGGTCTTTAGTCTATATTTTAAGCCAGAAGATACCATTTCAAACATCAATGGACGAATTGGTAGTGACAGAGTAGATAAGCTTGCCAAAAAAGCTGAAGGCAAGAAGATAAAACAATACTTCTTTCTCTGGTGCCCTTCTATCTGAACTGTCATCAGAAAGTGACATCTTCATTTAGAGAGTATCTTTACATATCAAATGATCTGACCAAAAAAGAAAAAAATTTCTTGCAAGGGTGTCCAACAGCTTTTATTTTAATTAAATCCTGATTCAGTCAAGTTGACAAGATTAACGTCTCCTTTCCTAAATCCTCTTGCCTTGTTCTGGACTTTCTCACCTTATTCTTACAGGCTTCATGGTTTTAAGACAGCATCCCGTGATATTTAGGATATCCATGTAAAATCAAAATCAAACATCTAGTAGAACTCCATGTGGCTCCTATTTCCCAAAACATACCCAAAATGTATTCGGCAGTGTTAAAATATATATAATTTTTCCTAATAAGCATTAATTAAGCAAAAATTATATCCTATAGAATATTATATTCAAATTTTTGTTGTTGGGCCTGAGTATACAGTTGAGTAAGAGTGCTTTTTATGCTTCTGTAGTTCTGACTTTGGATTCCCAGCACACATTTAAATGCTGGATAAGTCTACCCATGTGATGTCTATTATCCTACAATTACTGTGGAATGTAGAAATACAGATTCTAGTTGTTATTTGGCTAGTCAGCCTACACAAAACAGATTCAGGGAGAGAAAGTCAGCAATGAGGTGGAGAGTGAAAGAGGAAGGCACTTGATATATTGTTCTGGTTTCCATGTGGGTTTGGATGGATATGTACATAGCTATAGGTGTAAAATCAAACATACAAATACCATACATACACAAAGGATTCTTCAGGCTGAAAACCAGTTATATATTAAAGGATCTTGGAATTTCTAGATTACACTCATAGAATACTTTTCAGTCAATTTGAGTTTCACAAATCAACTAATTATTCCTGCTATGATAGGTCTCTCCCATTATATGTACTCACTTATACATAGATATTTCCTACAAAATAAAGAATAATCATGCTGTAATTTATAGATCCAGAGAGGTTAAGTAACATGTGGGGATGCAATAATCTTTCTGGGTAGGAGAAGTAGAATAGATTTTTGAGGTTGGACTGAGGATGAGTAGGAATGGGAACAAGAAGGACCTGGTTGTAGAGATGGAAGGAGAGAATACTGGGTGTGATGACTAGAATTGAGAGGTATTTCAGGAGCAAGGTAGAAAACTACTGTAATGGAAATTTCATGGAGTCTATAAGTGAGATCATACAGCAGACTTCTAGAGGAGACACAGAACCTGAACCAGCCATTCTCTGTAACTAGGGAAGCTCTCAAGTGGACTAACTGGGACACCAACCCAGCCATAAAACCTCTGACCTACAGTTTGTCATGCCTACAGGATGTTCTGGGATCATAACATAGCATAACCATCATCAGAGAGACTTCATCAAGCAACTAATGGGAGGAGATACAGAGTCCTACACCAGATATTAGACAGAGTCCTGTGAAGGAGCCAGAGGAAGAATTGGGAAATCCAGAGAGATCAAGAATATCACACGAACACGGCCCACGCAGTCAATGACCAGGACTCAAGTGGGATCATGGATCAGGGCATCTAGGTGATTCTGACCTAGGTTGGTGTTCCGCATGTATGTTAGGGTTGTATAGCTCAGTGTTCTTATGAGATTCCTAGCAGTGGAAGCAGGGACTGTCTCTGAGTCTTTTGTTTGACTTTGGGACTCCTTTTCTTCTACTGGCTTGCTTTGCCTGGACTTGATGTAAGAATACATTCCTGGTCAGATTGTAGCTTGTTATGGATATTTGGTTGATATGAGAGGCCTACTCTTTTCTGGGGAGAGATAAAAGTGGTATAAAGGGGGTAGGATTGGGGGAGATACTGGGGAAACATAGAAACTGCAGTCAGGATGTAAACGTATGAGAGAAGAGTGAATAAAAAGAAAAAAGACAGGTGCTTCTGCTTTGTGAAAGTCATGGGATAAAACATGAGCATGTAAAACAAAAGCCAAACTCTTAAGCATTGCCTAGGTCCTTCTTCCATGACCTGAATAACACTGCTTGTTTGTTTTCTTTTTTGTTGTTGTTGGGTTTTTTTGTTGTTTTTTTTTAAACTAGGTATTTTCTTTATTTACATGTAAATTTCTCCTTTCCCAGTTTCCCCTCCAGAAAATAAACAAACAAAAACAACAAGAACAAACTCCTGTTGCCTCCCCCCTCCCCATGCCTGCCACCCCACCCTTTCGCACTTATTGGCCCTGGCATTCCCCTACACTGGGGCACAGAGCCTTCACAGGGCAGAGGACCTCTCCTCCTATTGATGATCAACTTTGCAATCCTCTACTATACACATGCTGCCAGAACAATCAGTCCCACCATGTATAGTCCTTGGTTGGTGGTTGGGTCCCTGGGGTCTCTGAGGGTACTAGTTAGTTCATATTGTTGTTTGTTCTAAGGGGTTGCAAACCCTTCAGCTCCATAGAACCTTTCTCTAACTCCTTCATTGGGGACCGTAACCTCTCACCTTTCTTGTGTTCCATATTCCAAGATCTGGTAAATATCATGAAAATTTGTAAAAGCAAGACAGAGAGACAGAGAGACAGACAGAGGCAGAGAAACAGACAAAGACACAGATACAGACACAAGGTACAAACACAGACAGAGAAAGACATAGAGAAACAGAGACAGAAATACAGACACAGGCAGAGACAAAGACACAGAGACACAATTAGAAGTAGGCATTCCTCTAAAAGTGATGTGTAATCCTGTCTATATTTAAAGGTCTAATCAATGTAATATTTTTATAATAAAATTCATATATACAATTATTTAGATAATAACATGGTGCTTCATATCATTTCTGTGATACATATGGGCATCATCAAGTTGTGTATTATTGATGATAGCATTCACCTTTTATAAGATTAAATTATACATCAATTTTCTAATTTTAGTTTATATTTAGCAGTCAATGCATTTAAAAAACAGTTATTTCACTGTGAAGTAATCCATGTACTGAAAGCAATGGATGAAAAAGCAGTATAAAATATATATGACTCAATGGGCCTGGAATTTGTTTATATCATGGAGAAATGGATGAAACAAAGGCCTGTTTCTTTGCATTGATAGTTTCACTGAGGGATGCATACATCCCTGAGTTGAACCTAGTAACATTTATATGTTTGTGTGTATATGCATGCACATGTATGCGTTCATGTGTGTGTGTGTGTGTGTGTGTGTGTGTGTGTATGTGTGTGTGTTAGTAAGCTCAAAAGACTTGAAATTTGTAGATTAAATATTTGGCTGTTCTCATTTTCAGACCAAAATTAGACATGATTTGGAGAGCTGAAGCACTGTGCAGGTCAATTGCTTATCATGATGAGAATCATTTAATGCATTTTAATGGTGGTTGATAAGGTAAAAATGCTATGTAAGCCAAAGGAAAATGTTTTACTCCATTATATGTTAACTGTGGACATAAATGAGTTTCCATTTTTATACACAGGCTTTAATTTCAAATATCTGACACCTCTTCTTGGATATGAGTAGCAGAAATTATAGTGCGTGGCAAATGGGAAGAGCAGCCAGTATGTCTTCATACTGTTTACCTCAGAATCCTCAAATACAACAGATCTGTAGTTCGATACTTCGGAAAGACACTATCAGTGCTGCTGAGTCTATACTATCATACTTGAAATTGTAAAGTCAATTGTTTGTTTAGGTAGCTTTTGTCAGTATATTCTCATGTTTATTTCTAAACACAAAAGAGTATCTATATCTATTGTCTTGCTTACATCAGCCTATAGATTTCAGATTTACATAGCTCAAAAACCTCAGAAACCATAAAAACTGCAAATGGAGAAGCTTAATTCTGGCAGAGATTCTATTTCCCCTTCTCACATTTTAAAGTTACTTTGACTTTATTTTATTTACTCGATTTAACATTGACATATATATGGACATGGACGTATGGATATATCATTTTCATTCCTTTAGTCTCACGTGAGGCTGGAGATGAAGTTCACTTTGTAGATGCTTGCCTAGTAAGTTTTCATTGTCTTGGTCAAGTTGCAGCTTCATACAAATGAAATGTGATAGTACATTTCAGTGATTACAGCACTTGAGAGATGGATGGAGGGGAATAAGAAATTCCATGCCATCCCCAGCTACACAGTGAGTTGTGGGTCAGTATGGACAAAAGAACTAACCAAACTTGAGGCATCTATGTTCCATTAAGGTCAAATGGATCAGCTCACACTTCCTGGTTCCCACACAGAAGCATGGAACAATAAATGCTTTAAAGAAAGATTTAGGCCCTGTATAACAAAATTACTGATTCAGTTTCCTAGTTTCCATTGGAAAATAAGACAGATAAAACCGAATCTTCCGTATTCCACCCAACAGAAAGAGTAGTGGCTCTTATCCTCCTACAAGTTACTCATTTTTCTCTATGGAGAACACAAAAGGGGAAGCAAAGCCAGACCAAGTCTTTTCTGGAAAACAGAAGTGCAGCACCAAGAGTCCCTATTCTCACAAAATCTTACTGCATTTGATGCTGATAACATAGGCAAGTTGTGGTAAGCATCCTCATGCTGCACACTTCTCACTGACAATGCCATTGTCTTATATTGTCTCCAAGGAAGCCATAGTGTGTAAATGTATATCTCTGCATGCTTCATGGCATAGACGTTCGATAGGACTTGATGCTAGCACTCCTAGTGGAAGAGACTGAGGCCAGCCTCAAAGGTACCGTAAAGTAAATGACAAGAAGCTGCAGTTCTAATGCCTATTTCCTAAGTGCCACGAACATCAGCTGTTAAGTTGGTATTTGACACAATCATCCTGTCACATCAGAATACTCTCTTGAGTATATAGGAATCTCAGTACAGATGTGTGGGTCCTGGGAAACCCTACCCTAATTCTTAGAGTGAAGCTACCTGGGAGGTATCTTGGGAGACAAGACAGAATACTATGTCTGCCCTGATTATTGAGTCATCATCCTGTGAACGTTAGCATGATTATTTTATATCAAAGAAACCTACTGTTAGGATATAAGAAGACTGAGTTATTTAAGATTAAAATCAACTTTCTACCATTTGAAATCCATGTGGCATAGCAATAAATAGCTCTTTTATTGTAGCTGAGAGTACAAGAAAGTGGAGCCAGTTCATAAAACTTATGGTTATTCTGAACAAGCCTCTTTATTGTTTTCCTAATGAAGTGAAATACAAATGGCTAGTGTATTTTGAAAGGGCAGTGTTCTGTCCTAAGAGCCAATTCTCAATTAACTAGATTAGAGTGAATTCACTTCATTAGAAACCCCAATACAGTTGGCATTTGGCACTGTTGATATTATCATATTTATCTTTTTATTATGAATGATGTAATGCTTTTGTTAGAAGGTTGAGTAACTGACTAAAACTCTGGAAATAGGATGAGAAGGTCTAGACTCTCAGAGCATACAACCTAGGCATCACACTGACTCCCACAGATGTCATAGATCCTCCAGTTATCTCTAAGAAACAGTCCAACTCAAGAAAATTAATCTGTGACTTGGAGTTATTTAGGGATTTGTAAAGGAAATATGACCACTGTCATTGTTAGAAGAAAATTTTAGTGTTTGATTTGATTCTGACAATATTTTTGCTAAATGGGCTTTTTATGTGTCTTGGCTTTAGTTTTATGGATCACTAGCTCTGCTTTGCCTCTGTTGTGTATAACTGATTTAACTGTTTAGTTGTTTTTGTGTTCGTATTTCCTTCTCTCCACTTGCAGAATAAGCACTGTGAAAGAAGTGCTTAGGAATAGCATGACTGTGTTAAGTATTTGTATAATAAATCAATGAATTAATGAAGATAAAAGTAATGTTTATTTAGACTGTTATCTTATTACACACCGTGAAGCAGAAAAGAAGTATAAATAACGCAAAATACTGGAGATGAGATAAATGAATTACTGTAAATCATCATGGATCCACAATTTTATTAAATCAAATATACTTAATGACTCATATTCTTAGTCTAAGTATGTGGTTACTGATTTATATTCTCAACAAGTATGCACTTGTTTATTGCCAGTTAATGGAAAATGATGTATGAAAAATTCAGTTCTGAAAAGTTACATTTCCTCTGTCCCTTTTTGCAGCTTCAGCAAAGACCAGATTGTCCTTACCTCACTTTGGCTCTCAGACGTGTGCATTTGGTTTCTCCTACTTTTAAAGTGCATTTCTTTCTATTTAATTTAATTGGTTCACCTTTGCTGTATAATTTTACTTCCATATCTCTCCTCCAGGATGCTTCCCTGGAGATGAGAATAGTATACTTTCTGAGTTACCTACTCCATCTGATTCCTTATCTACTGCAACTATAGATCCACTTCCCAGCAGACTGAGGAATTCCTCTGACACCACAGTGGGTGAGCCACAAGGAACCATTCTAATAAACACCTAATTAATGGATGACTTAATGAAGGATCATCAAGTTTATGAGAATATTCTTAAATGAACCAATATTAGGAAAACGCAATAGAACCAGGAGGCTAGAATCAGAATAAACTCAGACTGCATTGTATAAATCAGTTGTCCTGGGAATACTAGCTTTTAAAGAACTGATCTCTGTCTGAATATTATGCTAGGTATTTATCACTCTTCACTTGCAATTCCATGTACCAAAGGAGAATGGATTGTAACACTAGGAAAAGGTTGAGGCAAAGTCCAGTGTTGAAGAAGCAGCTACAGAAAGCACAGTACATTTCTTGCCTAATTCAGAAAGTCTCCCTGGTGGAGTGGGAAATATGAGAATGATAGGGATAAGAACAAGTAGGAAACCCTTCAGTGCAAGAATGACAATGACCAAGTGGAAGATGGCACACTTTGGACTCAGCAATGCATTCCTGTAGCAAGAGATTTAGAGAGTGTAGTAAAACTTGCAAAACAATTATAATTGAGCTCTATTCTGCAAACAGCAGAAAAGTACCCTTGTACCTAAGGATGGTGATGTTATCATCACACGTCTGCTTCTGTGCACTCTAGAAAATTGTCTGACACTTTGTATTCTCTAAAGGATGAACGAGTAGAGTGATGGCCAGAGTCTTGGTACTGAAAATCATTGTCTACAATTTATTAAAATTTATAGCAACATAGTGGGTAGCTCCCTGACAATGTCTGGAACTAAAATTGCACTGGACTTAAGTTTTCTCTTAGACTAGTTCCTGAAGACTTAGGGCAAGCTGTACTTCTGCTTTCTAGTGAGGCTGTCCTTGGATTTGTAATTGCATAGGCTAAAGTAGTAAAAAAAATGATGATTATTGAGGTAGATTAAATGCATTATTCTAAAATTACAAATATAAGCTGTGCACTGTAAATGACTTAAATATTATAAAATGACAACACTTTTATAATAAAATGATTCTTAAAGGTTTGAGGAAAATTAATTTATGTGTGTCCAATAAGTTAATCTCTCAACAAGCCTACATTTATCAGAAATCAATGAGAAATCTACCTTCTCAATAGCTCCTTCTACTTGAAAAACATATGTAAGCTTCAGAAATTTAGGCAGAAGACAGGACACACTAGTTTCAAAGTAGAAAATGTTTAATTACCTATATTATTTCTATTATGCAACAAAATTAGAAATAATAAAAATGAAACCCAATGTAGGATATTGTACTATTCCCTATTAATGAGGAATGGGTACCCAGAGGCCGTTTTTCATTTAATTTCACTTCTTGGCATAGAAATCAATGTGAGTTTAATTTTTCTCATGTGTCTTTTTCTTTTAAAACCATTGGCATATAAGAAAAATGAATTTTTATTAGCTATACTAATGCACTTTCTGTATGTGTTCTGTAGAATTTCTATTAAGTGAAAGTAGTGAATCAAATCAGGGCATTGGTTAATGTGCGTACTAATTGACACAAACCTATTAATATATGACAACTCAATCACCAAATCAAGATTTATATCAATGCCTCAAGATGATGGTTAATCTTTTGTGAAAATAATTTAACTTGTATAACTTAGTATGTATAGTTGTGGAACTTGGTTATGATGAATTCACCCAGAATGAGGGTCATATTCACTACTGAGCTTTTTGGTCTTACATATAGCCCCCTGCAACTTCATGGGCTTGTGCCTGGCTTTGCATTGGCTCAATTTTTATTTTGTATGATTGACTTTCAGTTTTCTTTTTGTCTTTTAAAGATTTAACTAACAGATTATAGAGTTTAAATTTTCCTTCATTTAATTTTTGGTTTTGTATAGTATTCCATGTGGGAAATGGGCACAGTTGTTCGTGATTTTTGCTCATATAAATATTGCAGCAAAGTATTTTGTGTAAAAAGGTACACCTTTTACATGCATAATGAGAATTTTCAAAGTAATCTTCTGCAAAACCAACCAACCAACCAACCACCTCCACCATTAACAATATTAAGAACACTACAAGTCATGTAATTATAAGACTATAATTATATAAATGATAACAATATAACATTATATGATAATATAAACTTACAAATATCTTAAATGATATTATCTTAGAAAATTAATATTATCTCAATATTACTTTGCAATATATAGAGATAGATAATCAAAACATCAAGTATCCACATAATATATGTACAAGAATATGCACAAACATATTCTTAATACAAATAAGACAGAAACACTCATACCATTATAATTCTTATTTCTGAACTTGTCATATGATCTTAGCTGATATTTATAACTGCTTTCTTTGTCTATGCATTCTATATTTTGTCCACTCTCAGCGAGCACATTAGCAGGTCTTTTTTCTTTTCTTGAAGGGATAATCCATTTCTTCAATTCTAAAATCTAAATGCTTTGTCATTCTGTTTAAGTTTGATTTCGTAGTTTCCCAATGACCTTAATCACAAGGCATGGTAACATCAAGAGATTTTCTAAGTAATCATTTTTACGCAGCACATAACTTAGTCTTCTACACCCTCACTGTGGAAGAACAATTCAATTTCACCCTAGTGGTCTAGGTAACTTAACTCTCTTAACAGTGATATTTCTGTTGATGTTAAGTACAGCAGAAGCTCAAAGGTGTCCAAGTCTTAGCTTCCAGCTCAATGGGATATTTGTTGTTTTCCTGGCAGAGTACTGTCCACTGTGGAAATAAAATTTTTAGCTATCAGAGCAAAGCCTCCTGACAATGGAAGTCAAACGTTTCATTGTGGGTCACAAAGGCTGATAGAAATCACTGGCTAGTCACCCAGTTAGTAACACTATGTTGGGGGTAGAGTGACAGCGTTCGTTGTTTGCAGATATGACAGTCAACAGCCCCTATAACTAGGTAAGTATTTATAAGTGGAGGCCCATTTTGCTGAATCCATGCATAGCCTTCTCTGCTACAGTGGCTATTTTGTTCATAGGCCTATCAGGCAATGACAAACATGGTGAACTCTCCACAGAAAGAAGCATCCCACACACTTGATTACTGAACTTCTCTAATGCTGCTATCACTTTTTGATAAGCATCTGCATGAGACACAGTGTTTGTATGTATCTTATTCCGAGGAATAGTCTAATCCATCTGTAGGGTCAGTTCTATAATAATTGGCCTAAAAGGTTATCATAGGCACTATTTCCTTCTCAGAAACCAATAGTCAACATTCAATAGAAAGATGAGTATGTTCTCCTTAGTCTCATAGCCCTGCAAAGTAATGTCCAGGTAAGACATTTACATTTGTTGTTCAAATGATGCTGTGTTTAAGTTCATTCATTCTTTGACTCCCTTTCCTCCAATTTCCTTACCTGCCCTCAGAGCCAATCTCTCTCTCTCTCATCCTTTTCCCAATCACTACTTCTTTTAATTTTTCATTTTTCAATATTTTTATTTTTTAAGATTCATGTTACATAATTATTTTGTTAATTTGATTTTATTACAGAACACAATGAAGTTAGTGCCTATATGCATAGTAAAAGTTTTCATAATTTTCTAGATTAAAAGATTTAGAGCTTCCTATTTTTAATTTATTATTTCAGTTACTATTTCTTGTTCAGGGACAACTATTACCTTGGAATGGAGGATGATTTTTCTCCTGTCTGAAATTATGGTAGTTTTTATGATTATGTGTCTTTGGGTTTTCTGTTGAATTTTGGGATAATTTTATATTTTTTATTTACATACTCCATCTTACTACTTACTGCTATTCTAAGTTGATTCCTCTCTGCTTTCTCTGCACAGAGAAAATTCAAAGTAAATTATTGCTAAAATCTACCTTTTGTGGAGGTGAGTTATTTGTCTCTTGCCCTTAAGTCATTTCTTAAAACCTTAGTTTGTTTCCTTGAGAAATTGTCAAAATGATACACTTTCTATTATATTGTAATATGTGATAACAGGGATATTGATTATATGTACATCTTAGTACTAGTTCAACTAATCAATGGAAAATGACTTTGACTGTGATTAAATTTCTTGATATTGATTGGTAGAGAGTCAAAAGGTTAGAGTAGTTATTTTAGAAGACTACAAATACACTTCTGAATCTTATTTGCCTAATATTTGAAAATCCACTTAAAAATTTCTATCAAGCTGGGCAGTGGTGTCATGCTTTACTGTCTTCCTCCAGGACAGCCAGGACTACATAGAGAAACCATGTCTCAAAAAAACAAAAAAAAAACCAACAACAACAACAACAACAACAACAACAAAAAATACTCAAAAAAAGTTACCTTCTAAATATTTGTGTATATATAACTCACATCATTATTTGATATTTCTATTAATTAAAACTTTACTTAACAAGTTCATATATATATACACATGTGTATATATATATACACATACATACAGTGGCTGTCTTCAGACACACTGTCTCCAGAAGAGGGCATTGGATCCCATTACAGGTGGTTGTGAGCCACCATGTGGTTGCTGGGAATTGAACTCAGGACCTCTGGAAGAGCAGCCAGTGCTCTTAACCACTGAGCCATCTCTCCAACAAACAGCAACTATACCAGGAGTGGGGTTCGAACTCACACAGACATATGTCCATTGGATCTTAAGTCCAATGCCTTAACCACTTGGCATGCTTATATAATCCGACTGTGTAAGAATTTGAAATAGGAAGATCAGAAGAAGTGCAATATCATCCTAGGCTATAAAACAAAGTATGAGGCCAGCCTGGGTTACGAGAGACCATGTGTCATAATTTTTTCCTTAAAACTTTGTTTTAATTTTGATGAGGGTTAGCTTCTTAATTTTTCTGAGCATTGCAAAACATATTTCTCTTTCATGTTTCTAACAAAATATTTACTTTTCTTCCCATTGGATGAGAAAACTGTCAGCAGAATGCATATGTTAAGTAGTTCTCTAATTTTAAATATGCAGATTACATATTTTATAGCATAAGCAGTTGGACCAATAGAAGTTATTTATCTAGGGCTGTGCCTGCAAATCCTTTTGATAGAATTTGAATTTTTCATATTAATTTATATGCTGTCTTTATTGTATTTTAAATTTCTTTTTATGTTTCTATGTTTAAGAAGTTGGAGATTAATATCAACTTTATAAAGTCACAACTTTGTGAAGTACTTACTAATAGCAGAACACATATGAAGACACAGGCCACTGTAATATTCTCAAGATTTTTCTATAATAATCTTTTATTAAATTCAATTTGCATAGACACTTAAATTCAAACAATGAAGTGATTCTCTTCATGGTACAAGGACAACTTTAATAGTAAGTACAAAGAGAAGCACTGTCTCTCCTGTTAAGAAATGGCTTCTAAATGCTGCATGGAAAAAGTCCATGATGTCAAACAGCCTCCCATGCTTCTACCTGATTCATGTAATATGGTGATAATAGATTCAGTCATGTTCTGCTACTGGAACTGTAGGAGTGATTAAATGTTACCTTGAAATGTAGAATTGATGTTCAACTTGGAACAAAGTAAAACCCTTTATTCTAGAATGAATCTTATCAAAACATTTAATAGGAGAAGTCATGAATTTGCTTTGACTCAAAAATTCTATTTTAGACAATTTATCTAACAAAAATAATTGATTCTAAAACACCTTCAGGAAAAGAGGCAGCATGCAGCTACTTATGAAAGAACTGTTCTGGAATCTCTGACTGGTGCTGGACTTTTTGTACCCATCATTAAGGTCTGGAGAGAGTTTACTCTATTTTTAGATGAAATTTAGAAAAACAAATAGTCTTGGTTACTGTCCTATAACTGTGAAGAAACTTATGTCCAAGACAACTTATTAAAAGAAACATTTAATTGAGGGTTCTCTTACAGTGTCAGAGGGTAAGTTCACAAGCATCACTGCAGGGAGCAATGTAGCAAGCAGACAGGCATGGTGTCATAGCAGTAGCTGAGAGTTTTAGATCTAATCCAAAAACAGGAATCAGACAGGAAAAGATTGCATATTGAATGGGCTCTCAATACCTCAAAACCTATCAGAGTGACACCCCCTCCAACATGGCCATATCTCCTAATCCTTATCAAACATTTCCAACAACTCAGACCAAGTATTTAAACATGAGCCTCTGGGTAGCCATTCTCTTTTAAATAACTCCATATATATTTTATGTAATAATTCTTTCAAACAAAGTATGGGCAAAAAATATTTTATATTGAAATTTTCTAAACATTTTTTTCAAATTTAACATGATTTCTTAAGTGTTGAGAAAGTCATAAGAGCCAACTTTTGAAATGTTGCCAGCCCTCTAGCATGATAGCATTACCTTCTACTTACTAAGAAAACTGGGATTATATTAATCTATTTTATATCCATATTTTAGTGTGTTCTGTAAGTTTGGAAATTTACCATGTCTTTAAGTGAAAGCTTTTGGGGATAAATTATATATCAGATTTGCAATTTGGTTCCCATAACGCACCTTAACAGTTGAAATAGTAGGCCCTTTGAGAGAAGGCTCAGACACAAGCGAACAAGTGCAACACATTTGTAGTGTAAGTGTAAGCAACTGAAAAACCAGTATAACAAGAACTTTAAGTCTTTGAAGAAAGAAATTGAAGAATATATGAGAAGATGAAATGCTCTCCCATGCTCTTGGACGTGTAGGATCAACTTAGCACAAATTGCCATCTTACCTAAAGCAATCTACAGATTCAATGCTATTCCCAAAAAAATTCCAACACAATTGTTTACAGATTGTGAAAGAACAATACTCATCTTCATATGAAAAATAAAAAAAACCCAGGATACCTAAAAGAATCTTGTACAATAAAAGAACTTTTGGAGGTATCACCATCCTTGACCTCAAGCTGTTCTACAAAGCAATACTAATAAAAATCTCTTGGTATTGACATAAAAACAGACCAGTTGATTAATGGAATCAAATCAAAGATACAAAAGTAAACTCACACATCTATGGACACTTGATTTTTGACATAGAAGGCAAAGTTATACACTGGAACAAAGAAAGCATCTTCAATAAATGGTGCTGGTCTAACTAGATAACTGCAAGGAGAAGAATGGAAATGGGTCAATATTTATTGTCTTGCATTCTTAAATGGAGGTGTGAGTAGCATAGAGAAAATAAGTTGCACTTAATTGCAGCAGGTACAATCTTATCCCCAAAAGTGTTTGCTACCACTGTAATAATTATACGTGAACTGAGTATTGGCGGTGGAAATACCTCCTGACACCAGCAAACATACATGCGATTCTTAAAACACTGATATCAATATTCAAAGTATGTATATATGTGTGTGTGTGTGTGTGTGTGTGTCAAGTCATATATATTATATATATA
>JADRCD010142675.1:0-31085 GCA_019843815.1 Montemys delectorum | reverse complement strand
ATATATCTTTGATGAGTAGGCATACTACCTGAATTCCTGTCTTTATTTTTAAATGATATTTAAGTTGTACCTTACTTCTTTCTATAAAACACTGGTTCTGGAACAGAACACCAATAGCTTCTGCTCTAAGACCAAGAATTGATAAATGGACCTCATAAAATTTCAAAGCTTCTGTAAGACAAAGGACACTGTCAATAGGACAAAACTGCAACTAACAGATTGGGAAAAATATCTTTATCAATCATACATGTGATAGAGGGCTAATATCCAATATATATAAAAAAAACTCAAGACGTTAGACTCCAGAGAACCAAATAACCCTATTAAAAAGTGCTAAAAAAAAAAAAAAAAAAAAAAAGAATTCTCAACAGAGGAATACTGAATGGCTGAGAAGCACCTAGAGAAATATTCAATATCCTTAGTCATCAGGGAAATGCAAATCAAAACAACCCCGAGATTCTACCTCACACCAGTCAGAATGGCTAAGATCAAAAACTCAGGTGACAGCAGATGCGGGCAAGGTTGTGGAGAAAGAGGAACACTCCTTCATTGCTGGTGGGATTGCAAGCTGGTACAACCACTATGGAAATCAGTTTAGTGGTTCCTCAGGAAATTGTACATAGTACTACGAGAGGACACAGCAATACTACTACTGGGAATATACCCAGAAGGTGCTCCAAAATGTAAAAAGGACACATGCATAGCAGCCTCATTTATAATAGACAGAAACCACACAATGGTGGTGCAGGCCTTTAATCCCAGCACTTGGGAGGCAAAGGCAGGCAGATTTCTGAGTTCAAGACCAGCCTGGTCTACAGAGTGAGGTCCAGGACAGCCAGGGCTATATAGAGAAATCCTGTCTTGAAAAACAACCCTCAACAGAGGAATGCATATAGAAAATGTTGTACATCTACACAGTGGAGTATTAGTCAGCTATTAAAAACAATGAATTTATGAAATTCTTAGGGAAATGGACGGATCTGAAGGATATCATCCTGAGTGAAGTAATGAAATCACAAAAGAACATACATGGTATGCACTCACTGATAAGTTGATATTAGCCCAGAAGCTGGGAATACCCAAGATACAATCTACAAATCACAAGAAACTCAAGAAGGAAAACCAAAATGTACATACTTTGATCCTTCTTAGAAGGAGGAACAAAATACCCATGGAAGGAGTTGCAGAGACAAAGTATGGAACAGAGACTGAAGAATGACAGTTCAGAGACTGCCCCACCTGGGGATCCTTCCCATATACAATCACCAAACCCAGACACTATTGTGAATGCCAGCAAGTGCTGGCTGACAGGAGCCTGATATAGCTGCCTCCTGAGAGGCTCTGCCAGTGCCCGACTAATACAGAAGTGGAAGCTCACAGCCATCCATGGACTGAACACAGAGTCCCCAATGAAGGAGCTAGAGAAAGGAGCCAAGGAGCTGAAGGGGTTTGCAGCCCCTTAGGAGGAACAACGATATGAACTAACTAGTACCCTTAGAGCTCCCAGGGACTAAATCACCAACCAAAGAGTAGAGTACATATGATGGGATTCATGGCCCCAGCTGCATATGTATAGCAAAGAATGGCCAAATTGGGTCCTGTGAAGGCTTTATGCCCCAGTGTAGGGGAATGCCAGAGCCAGGAAGCAGGAGAGGGTGGGTTGGTGAGCAGGGGGAGGGGGAAGGGAATAGGTTCCCCCCCACATACCAGAGGCAAAAAAGAAACCAGGAAATGGTTGAACATGTGAAATTAAATAAATAAAATATCTAATTAAAAAAAAGAAAAATAGAACCTTGCATTTTATAAACCATTAACCTAAAAATGGAAATTCAGTGTTTGGCCACAGCACCTAGTAGAGCTAGTGACAGTTAATACCCAACAATTATTTGATTAGGTTGAAAGGGAGTATACTTTTAATGTTAGCACTCCCAGTATTCTCAAATTTTCAAATTGCAAAAGTAATTGATGTTACTCATGTGCTGTTAAATAAAAGAGAAATGCATGCCAATATTTGTATTTTTAAATGATAAAAAATAAAAGCTCATAAAAACATGGAGGCATATACTTTTGATGTTTTCAAGAGAACTTACTGGTAGTTATTATTTTTACAGCCAGAAATTTTGTAGTTCCTATGAATGTTGACAAGCCACAGCAAATGTTTTATGCAGTTTGTATAAATATGAATTTCCTTACTTCCATAGACTTTTAATAGGGATTCTTACTCATCTGCTGTATTCATGAAAAATGAGTGTTGTTGCAACTACAGAAAGTTCTCTGCAATAAATGATTTGTTGTTATAAACTACCATCTATAAGTCTCCACAGATAAAAGAGCTCTGGATTACCCAGCTGAGATGTTGCTCCTCTTAATGGAAGCTTAGCCCTTGCAGATTAAGTCAGGAAAAGTAGACTCTTGCCTTAAAAGAAGGTTATCAGAACCATGTAGATAGAGAGAGCACATGCTTCTCCCATAAGTCTTTGCACCAAAGAGTGAAAAATATGGACTTGAATTTCAGCCTACAATCATTGCCACAGGTTGACTGGTAGGTACTCAGTGTCATGAAGTTCTATTAGCTGTATCAATATGCATGACATAAATAAAACCGGTACACTGAAGAGGTAAAAGAATGTGTCGTATCCCATAATTTTAGAATTGGAACATTAAAAAAAGATGTACCTATTTTGAAAAAAAAAGTGGTTCTGGGGGTTATATGGAATGCTTATGATATGTATCTGTCAAACTGTTGGCAAAACTGATAAAAAAGGCTTGGCAGAGGATATGTATGTATATATATATATATATATATATATATATATATATATATATATATATTTTCCAGGATATAAAGGTTGCAAAATCCAGTGCTAAGTTATTTGAAATATTTAGTAATATTTCAATGAGGAAATCAAACTTCAAAGGGTTAATACATTTTTATTCTTGCAGACAAACATTTAGCATTTTATTGTTTTTTGCAGATAGTAGACTATTATCCATACAATATATAATAAAAAACAAGTGGAAACAAATTTTTAGTTTGTTTTTTAAAAGTACTAGCAACAAACCTTTGACATAAATTGGAGTATTTGCCATCATTTGTTTCTTTTTCCTTGTTGGATGACTGGCACTTGTTAAGGCATTGTCTAGCCCTGGAGGGCCGTAGCCAGAGTTAACTGTCGAATATTGAAGGCACGTGAGAATATCATCATAAAAGCCAATGTAATCACTAATATATCCTTTGTTTTAAAAGAGAGGAATGGCAGTCTGGCATCTCATATTCTAATTGCTTAACAATAATTATTCCTGACTCCACACTAACCATGAGGTGATTGACTGCCTGCAAAAGACAAGAAACAAATCTTGATATGTGTAGCCGGGTGTCTGTCTAATTATACAAAGTTCCTTTCTCTTTTTTCCAGAATTTTGTAATTTATACCATGCTTATACATCCAAAGCATTGAATTACCCATAAGCCTCGGGAGGACATGTAATCAGTTGTTGCGCATCACAATACAAGCCTCCTTCTGTTAACATTTCAGAAGTTATGGCCACATTACTTTGTTATTTCCTAATAGCTTAGTTCTGACATCTTTCTGAATAATCAGTCTTCCTCAGTAAATATTTACAATAATCAGAAGGGAGAAAAGTTTCCCCACAAATAGAGTCAGGGAGAGAGAATGTAAAAAGAGAGTTGAAGCGTGTTTGAGATCCTTAAGAATATTAAGTGAAATGGCTATATAACTTCTAATAGTTTGCACCTGGTTATTAAGATTGGGTGTTTCACTCACTGGGAACAGAGAGAGTCCACTTGTGTCTTCCTCTGTCATTCAGAAACTATGCAGATGGAGACCTGAGCTCTGACTTAGATGGAATTAATCCTCCTATTGTGGACTGAGAAAACTCTTTCTTAACCTCAGTAAGAGATTAAGTGAAGCAGTGAAAGAAATGTTTCCAAGTTACAAAGAATTAGACTTGATGGACAGGTTTAGGAACAGAAGAATTAGATCTGGAGGTGAGGGAGGAAACTCAGCCCAACGAGGAGGAAATCCAAGGACAGTAGATTGTGTGCTTTCAGGGTCTAACTTTGTTTTCTCTTCTCAGGGTTAGTTTTACTTTTTCTGATAATTTTCACTTTTAATTTTATGTGTTTCATTTTTATCTGTTACTGTTTTTTTTTTTTTTTTTTCTTCCAAAGTTGAAATGTGTCACTAGGAATTTTCTGGTTCCTTTGTATCTACCTCTCCCCGAATTGCTTTTCCTAACCTGGGCCAATTTCTGGTATCCAGGGATTCCTCTTCAGGGAAAAAGGCTGAAGTTCATTAATGATCTCCATAAATTTGATTAACTGGTGTTGTCATGCTTTACCTTCTTCCTCCAGAGATAAAGTATGCAGAACTTATACAAACAAATGTTGACCTTACATGACCCATTTTTTTACATCCAATAAATGCTCCTGCCTTACTTTTCCTGTGTGTGCCTGATTCCCAGGAGTTCCTCACCATTACCATCCTTTCCCTTTTTCTTCCCTTAAATCTCCTTATTTCTAGTCCCTGTTTGAGAACTATTTATAAGTGCTGGAGCTTACTCACCATGTCAAGATCACCTGATGTGGCCATGAGTAAATAAAACAGGCCAGTTGGCGGGCCCTCAACAAAACTTAAGCGTGGCAATTTTATTGAAAGCAGCCAGACTTTTTATACTTTTATCAGGGGCAAATTATAATGGCGATTGCCCCGATCAATAGAGTTGCAGTTGCCAGGACCCAGTGACATTTGCAAGCTCTACAGGATCTGCAAGAATACTATCTGAGATCAATCGTTCTGTCATGCTTTTATGCTTGCTTGACTTACAAGAGAACATATAGAGAAACACGAAGTAGCCTGAATGCCTCCCTGCCTGATGGTGTGTGCCAATCTCTCAGGAACTGGAAGGCATGTTGTGCTCCAGTAGCCAAGCACGAAAACCTGAAAAACCCATGTCGCATGCCTTTCAAGGTACCTAGGCCAGGCCAACTTCAGCATTCCCCACAATCGTATATCAGGTGTTCATAGCCTTGGGAGTCTGGTTTGATGAAGAATTTGCTGCTGCTTTAAGAAAACAAGGAATGAGAGCTTCTTACAAAAGTCATTTTCAACTATGACTTTGAATCATGAAATGAGGGCTTATGTTTTTAATTTATGGATTTATTCTTCTCATATCTTACATCCTGACCCTAGTTTCTCCTCCCTTCTATCCTATCAGCCTCTATCCTCACACTGATCCCCAACCCCACCCTCATACATTCCTACATCTTTTTTCTTCAGAAAAGCTCAGACCTCCAATGGATACCAACCAAACGTGGCATGTCAAGTTGCAATAAGAATAGGCACCAACCTTTGTATGGAATAGGGGAACTAATATGGGGAAATAACTAGCTCATCCTCTAAACTAACAGTGGTGCAGGAAGGGCATAGCACAGATGTATGTGCTGCTAGTAGGTTAAGATTCTGTGGTGACAAATTGTATGAGTCATATAGTAAGTGTATGCACAGTCATGCTTGCCATCATGAGTGCTATGCTTATGGTCTCACTAGCCATAGGCTAATCAGGAAGAAATGCTGGCACATAGCCACACAGTGACAGCTAATACACGCTCATAGTTGAGTATGTAGCATGTTTATATTTCTGTGTTTGAATTACCTTACTCAGGATGACGTTTTTTCTAGTTCTATCCATTTGCCGGCAGATTTCATGATGCCATTATTTTTAATTGCCGAGTAACACCCTGTGTAAATGGATCACATTTTCTTCATCTGTTCTTTAGCTGAGAGACATCTCGATTGTTGCCAGTGTCTGGTGGGTATAAATAAAGCTGATGTGAACATAACTGAGAAAGCGTCCTTAGGTTAGGGGAGAGCATTGTTTGGATATATACTGATGAATGGTCCAGCTGGATCTTGAAGTCCATCACTCCCAGTTTGCTGAGGAGCTGCCATGTTGAGTTCCAGAATGGTTGTACAAGTTTTCACTCCCACCAGCCATGGGGGAGTATGACCCTTGCTTGACATCCTCACCACCACGTGCTGTCACTTTTGTTATAGATCTTAGCCATTGTGGCAGGTGTAAGAAGAAATCCCAAAGCAGTTTTGCACTGCAGTTCCCTAATCGCTATGGTTATTGAACATTTCTTTAAGTGGTTGTCACCCATTTGAAATTTTATTGAGAATCTTCTTAGATCTGTCTCTCACTTTAAAGTGGATTATTTGGTTTGCTGAGGTCTAGATTCTTGAGTTCTTTAATTTTTTTTTTTTTTGATAATAGCCCTCCATCAGATACAGACTTGGTGATAATACTTTTCCATACTGTAGGCTGCTGTTCTGTCTTCCTGATGGTGTCCTTTGCCTTACAGAAGCTTTTCAGTTTCATTGAGGTCCCATGTGTAAATGAATTGATCTTAGTGCCTGAACTAAGTGCTCTGCTCAAGAAGTTTTGTCCTGTGCCTAAGAATTCGGGGCTAATATTCATTTCCTCTTCTATAGCTTTAGTGTGTCTGATCTTACGTAGAGAGGACTTTGATCTACTTGCACTTGTGTTTTGTTCAGGGTGATAAATAGCAATCTATATGCATTCTTCTGCAAGTTTGACTAGCATCGTTTGTTGTAGGTGTTTCCTTTTATCCCTTTGTATACTTTAGGCTTTTTCAAAATTCAGTTGTCCACAGGCATATGAATTCATGTCTGTGTTTTCAAATCAATTCCATTGATCAGTGTTTCTATTCTTATGCCTATGCCATATTTTTTTTAAAAAAATACTATTTTCTGTAGTAAAGCTTGAAATCAAGGTTGATAGCTCCAGATACTCTTTTATTATATAGCTATCATGTTATCATACTCTTTTATTTTTTGGCTATCCTGGATTTTCATGTTTCCATATGAATTTAAGTGGTGGGTTTTCAAGGCCTTTAAACAATTGTGTTGGAATTTTGATGGAGATTGCAATGGATTTGGACATTGCTTTTGGTGAGATTGCTATTTTTGCTATATTAATCCTACTGATCTGTGAGTACAGAAAGTCTTTCCATCTTCCATCTTCAAAGACTTAATAGTTACTTTCATACAGGTCCTCAGATCAAATAGGGTGTCTCCATTGATCTTTGACCTGTCTATGTAACCTCTAGGTTTACATAAGGCAGCATTGCCTATGGCATTCCTGCGTTCTGGGAACTGATGTGGCCTCTGGTAGAGTCGTGGGGGTTCTGCTGGAGTCCTGGGCCTACGTATGGAGAGGAGGGAAGAAGATACTGTTCAGGGAGCTCTGTGGGCTCTGAGAAAGTGTTGGATGTCTGCAGACAGGAATTTATCTTACCTGGGGTTTGAACACCTGCACATCCTCTAATATAGCACTGTGCTTCTATATTGTTGGGCACCGGGATATTGCGAGAAGGGGAGGGTGCTGTTAGGAGGTCTGGGAAGCTGCTCAGGAAGTGCTGGATTTCTGATGGTGAGATCTTTCCTGGGGTTCTGAATATAGGTGTAACTTCCACTGGTGCATGGGAACTTTGGGGGAAGTTGTGTGTGAGGAAATGAAGACCTCTTCACATTCTAAAGAAAATCCTGACACATGTGCCAACTCTAGGGAGTGAGGATGTGAAACATAGAGGAGTGATGGGAACCTAGCATAGCTTGAAGTCAGTGAAACTCAGCAAACAGGCAGGAAACACTTTTAACCTGACTCCGATCTATACAGAGGCTGTATATCATCTGGCTGGTTCTTCAGTCTAGAATGAAGTGAAGCACATGAGGCATGGAATTGCAAAAGAAAAGAAACACAATTCAAACTCACACATATAACATAGTATTACATACATATTCTTCCTTTTTAGTGAATTTGTTGACCTCTGGGTAGTACAGTTTCAGTAGTGTGAATGTTCTGTATCCCCACCCAAAATTAAACCATTGCTTAATGGAGATCCATTATTGAAGCAAATGGATGGTTCTCTGTATTATTAAAAGGCAACTTCATAGGTTTTGAGTGAAGCAGATGGACTTTCTTACCCATTAGCAGCTGGATTGTCAGCATGCTATTTAAACTCAGGAATTCAATTCTGGCACCTATAGCATGTGCCCAATGTGGTCTATTTAGTTCACATAATGTGAATATCTATTATGCAAGTCTAGGAAGACTGAAGTGCAGGACAAATGCTATGTGTCAGTATTGATAAATACTTCAGGATTTCCCTTCAAAAGCACATTTGAAGCCTGCCCTTTGTTTGCCCAGGAAATTAGTAACTTTGTACCATAGGCCATGACAGGCCTTCTGGACAGTGTGCTGTACATAACATTTATGTATGAGAGTTACAAGGCAGATTTCAAAATTGCCCAGGCATGTTTGCTGTGAGGCCAGCTGTCATTTATTCAGTTACTTGGAGTATCAATTGGAATTGCTCCATAAAGGTAAAGGAAATACTTCAAATACCAATCTAAATACTTGATTTATTCATAAGAAATGACAGAGAATTTTTCCGAGCAAGCTATGTGCAGAACTCACCTTACTATCTGGACATACTGCATGGCACAAAATCAAACCAGCTACATAAAGAGACTTTAAACTTCTGAAAATTTTTATTTAAATCACAAGAACCTAAAATCTTTCTTATGTGCATGTTTAATGACAATACCTTTCCAAATTTTCTTGGCAAAACTTGAGTCTCTGTATCTTGCTGCTGGAATTCTGAGTCATCTTTACCCTTTCTTCCTTTGTTTTTCTTTTCTTTCTTCCTGTTTACTTTGTGTTGAACATGATGTTAGATACTGGAACTTCCAAGAAAAGCAGAGAAGATGCCAACTCTGTCTGCACACTTCTCATATTTATCCACTAATTCTAATCGCTTCAGTGAAATGTAAAATGTTGAGTTCATCTGTGTTACTAATTTTGAGGGAGAATGATGTGAGGCTCTGAGAACACCCTCCCAGGATGAGGGTGCTTCTCTCACTGCACTGTGAAACCACAGAGTATACACATCACACCCACACAGATGCTGTAAGCATGAGCATTACTAGAAGATATAAATGAGATTTTAATTACTAATATTTAAAATGAAATGAAAAGAAAAACTCATCTCTGCAGGAAAGCTTTCCTAGATAACCTCTTTTTCTTAGCCTGAACTTTATCCTTTACAGGGCATCTCTCGGTTGGTTTGTGCTTTGCTTGTAGATAGCCACCAATAGTACTGGGGTTGTCACGCCATAATGACATCTCTAGGCTGCCTGTATTTCCAGGCAGTATATTCTCTATCCTTGAAAAACACTGTAATGTGTTGGGACCCTTAAGTCCCATCTCCTTTACAATGAGAAAGGAACCTGTTCCCTGTTTCTGGTCACTATGCATCTTGACCAACCTGGTTTTTTCACAATGATATATTGTCATTTTCCTGAAGACTAACCTGGCTACAGATTTACATTTCTGAAAACCTCTAGCAACATCTGAAAGCTTATTCTTGCTCCTCTTCACAGATATCCAGTACAGAATCCACGCTGAAGGACATCTTAGTGAAATCCTGGCTTCCCTGCATTATCCTGTGGCATTACTTACCCACGTGTGGCTAGGGTAATGATGGTTACCCAGGGAGTGGATATGGAAGAGAGGTTCAGATGGTTGAATTTATGAAGTTGATGACTGTATTGATCCTTAAGAGAAGATTCAGCTAAAATAAACATGAAAAATACCAGAGGAGGACTTTCTGGTTGAGAACCTCAGGAGCTGAAATATTGTGGAGAAAGGGGGGTACAGTGTGAAGGAAAAGAGTGAATAAGTCTATGACATATTAGAGAACAAATATGGTGAAAACCATCTTCTGCAGAGTCTCGCAGAAAGACAGGCATTATATGTAGAACCTAAGAGAGGTCTTGTCAAAGGGACTGTGAAGTGATTATACACTTAAACTTTATTCTTTAGGTAAAGAACTTTTTAAAAACTGTTCCACACAATGTATTCAGAAAACAAATAACTATGCTTCTGTAGAGAATGGTAATTTAATATAGAATCTTGTTCTCTTATGTAGAATCAAGCCTCCATAAAAGGCACTTAAGTCACAGAGGCTCCTTTTACACTTATTTTCTGTGGATTTAAATCATTTTCTTTTTTTTTTCTTTTCTTTTTTTTTTCCTTTTTTTTCCTTTTTTTTTATTAGACATTTTCTTTATTTACATGTAAATTTTTCCTTTCCCAGGTTCCCCTCCAAAAAACAAACAAACAAACAAAAACAACAAGAACAAACCCCTTTTGCCTCCCCCCTCCCCATGCCTGCCACCCCACCCTCTCCCACTTATAAGTGGTTATTAGCCCAGAAGTTTGGAATACAGGAAGAACGACACACAAACCACAAGAAACCTAAGAAGAAGACCAAAAGGTGGACATTTCATTCCTTCTTAAAAAGGGGAACCAAATACCCACAGAAGGAGTGGCAGAGATTAACTATGGAGCAGAGACTGAAGGAAGGACAAGCATATAGCTATCTCCTGAGAGGCTCTGACAATACCTGACTAAATCATTTTCTACAGTACACAAAATAATAGCTCTGTTGGAAGGCCTGGAATATATGCAAAACACTGTAAAATCTTTTCATGAAGTTCAGTCGTTAGAAAACTTTAGTATATAAACATGATCTGATAAGAAGGTTAATGTAATGGAAAATTAACAAGAGTAAAATACACTTTACTATCTAATTAGCATTTAATTAGCATAGAATTTTTATATTAAGTATGAAAATATTGATACTTGGAAAATATGCAGTTTTAAAGTGTCTACATGTTTTATTCAGATCTGTACACACATAGTGAAATATATGGCTTTATACACATGAACACATGTGTGCCACCATCCTCCATTCTTTTTACAGGAAAATGTCCTCTCCTTCAAATCCTCTACTTAAGCCTGTAAGAATAACAAAGGACTTGTTTGTTAAATGATTTGTTCCGCAGAATCTTAGTCAGCACATTAGCCATATCTTCTAAAATTTTACTTAATTGGGAAGGATACAGCTGATGATTGCAGCAATTTTCAAACACATATGTGATCTTACTATTTTCTTCATTTAAAAAGTATAAGACAAAAACAAGAATAAAAACAATAACAACAAAAATTATCAGCTAACACACACAAAAAAATAATTTATCTCTTCAAACTGACTAGATGACAAATATCTTTTACATTACCATATTACACCTCAGGTGACAGAGCTAGGACTGAATTTTTTGGATTATCTCTCTCAGAAACAAGTTAATATATTTGAAGAAAATTGTCTCATGAGTAACCTTGTTTAACCATAAGATTCAATTGGTACAAAGTTTTAACAACCAATATTTTAATTTATATGTAACATGGGATTAATGTCTTTGCTGGGACTGGAGATATGTGGTTAGCCACTCTAGTGCCTAAAGAATATGTGCTGCTCCTGTAGAGGACCAAAGTTTCATTTCTAGTACCCAGGTTGGGTGGGTCACAGCCACAAACAACTCCAGCTCCTGTTCCAGATAGACTTACCACCCTCTTCTAGCCTCTGTGATCATCTATGTTCACATGTATAGATCTACACACAGATACACCTATACCTACAATTAACAACTTGATTAAAATAGCTTAGGTAGAATTTTGTCCAAAGGATGAGAAATATGTAATGTGTTTTTAATATAAGGATGTTGTAAAAGAAAATTTTAGCTTGTAATTGTTCTGTGCTTTCAAAAGATAAACAAACTCACTGGTGTAATACCTCAGGATAGCTAATATGACCACTTGAGCGTCTGGATACTTTCTTTTGCCATCAGTACACTTGTCTTAATTCCTCTGGATGGAACTTTGTGTTTAATGAGCTTTCCCCTTCCATTCCCCTAATAGGCAACAGTAGAAAGATAGCATATTTTTAGATACCAATGTCTCCCAACTTACTAAGCAAACCCCTTGTCAGTACTAGTAAGAAGCTGCCAAATTCAGTCGCTGCTGCCACCAAGCACATGCATGTGTCAAGTCTTCCTTACCCAATGTGACACTGAACATGGCTAGGTGACCCCCTAGGCTAATGCTGAGGCAAACTTTGTTACAAGAAGTGGCAAAAAGGCTGGGCTCAGATCCCTTAGATGAGAGAAAACCCGTGGTCAATTCTGAGTGCAAAGGAGAATAATTTCTCTTTAACACTCAAGAGACCAAAACAAAGAACAACTTACCTGCATTAGTTTCAAGCATTGGAAAAGCTACGGGTCTGGCAGTTTGCAGCTGCAACTGAAAGTGTGGGCACTTAAAGCAGATCACAACGGGCAAATTCAATCAACTTTCCTGTGTGAAATATGTGCTGGGGTGTATGCTATTCTAAAGAACTATTATGCCAATAAAGAGCAAATGTAATGGATTGTTTTCCTGTGAGGCATAAATGTGGGCTTTCTAATTTACTTCTTATGGGGCCTATTGGCAAAAGCTCATGGTGATATACTCCTCATAGCCTCATTTTAACAAATATCAATTGCTTAGTTTTGCAATTAAACGCATAAATTAACAATGCTTTACTCCATATTACTTTTATAGAATCATAAAGGTGCATGAAGTATATTTCCATACTTCTCAAGACCCTTCATCATTGTGTAATGTGTGGAGCTTTCATTAGCTGGCTTTTCTTTCCCCTTGGCATTGACCTTTTCTCCTGTAGCTAAACATTTTCTTTCTTTGTATAAGCTACTTTGATAATAAAGATGTTTTTCTTTGCAGTTCACCAAGACATTGTTATCTTGTCAATCAAACTCAAGGTAAAATTTTACTACTAGCCTCGAACTTTAACTATGCATAAAATCAGTTTATATGAGAATGCATTTATCCTCTTTTCTTTTTAAGCCCCAGTAGTCAAATATTTGATTCTTTAACATTAAAAGTACTTTTACCAGCTAGTAGTTTAATAAAAATTACACTTATTATGTAAAATAGAACAAGGGAATGAAGTAGTGTTTAGCAAACTAAGCTGTATTCATTTTCCAAGTAGGAAAAGTAATTACCTAAATAGTTTAATTAAATTGACCCATTTGTCTATGACTCTGACTATAGAGTGATAGGACATTGGTCTGCAGTCAATGTCATAGCCCACTTCTCCTGATTTTGACCTTGGTACTGTTTCCAATATATGATTTTGAATTATCAATGAGTGCATTCAAAAGCATGAATTGAGCTCTCATTGTGAATTCCTTTGTATATTTGTTTGCTGTTGTTGTTTGTTGTTGTTGTTGTTGTTGTTGTGGCACATGTAAGTTATTCTTTCCCTTTTTAAATGTCTGGGAAAATTCCATCTACTCTAAGCAAAGAAAGAGCTAAGGCATCAGAGCTGAAACTCCCTTCTGCTCCCTAACATGAAGAGGTACCTTCTGTATTTGGAACTTGCGTTGCACGTATCATAGATATCACTTTGGGTTATTATTTTCATCTATAAGTACTCTGAACTTCTGAATCTTCAAATAGTTTTTGTGATGGGAAGAAGTTGACGTAGATAATGTTACTAAAATATGGTTAAAAGATTTCACCAGCGACTGATACAAATTGAGGTCTATGCCACAGAAGGAGCTCCTAAGGAACCTAGGAAAGAACCAAGCATGACTGGCAAAAAAAAAAAAAAAAAAGTCAGTGAAATCATTCCTACTGATACTCACCTGTATTCTATACTCAAAGATTGGTGGTGCCTAGTTCAGTTTTCATCAGAGACACTTCATCCACCAACTGTAAGGGAGCAGATGGAGACATCCACACCCAAACTTTAGGCAGAACTTGGAAAAACTATGGAAGAGTAGGAGGAAGGATTGTAGGAGCCGGAGTGGTAGAGGACACCATGAAAGTACTGCTCACAGATTCAACTTAATAGGACTCATAGGGGCCCACAGATTATAGTTGATCTGAGTTAGGTCCTCTGCATATATGTTATGGTCATTTTGCTTGGTGTTCTTGAGGGACTCCTAACAGTAGGAGTGGGAGTGTCTTTGATTCTTTTGCCTGAACTTGGGACCCTTTACCTTATACTGGATTGTCTTTTCCAGCCTTCATGGAAACCTCATGGGTTTATACCTAGTCTTATTGTAACTTATGTTGTGTTTATTTGGTATTTCTAGGCAGCTTGCTCTTTTCTGAAGGGAAACATAAGAGGAGTAGATCTCGGGGAGAGGAGAGATAAGATGTAGGGGAGAGAAAAGTGGGAGGAGTGGAGAGAAGGGAAAATGAGGGATGTAATGTATGATAGAATAAGAGATGATAAAGCTTTCCTTCATAAAAGTGATAGTTGAAGATTCCAAAACTCCACAATGGTTCAGAGCTCTCACACAGATCTCAGAGATCTCCTAAACCAAGGAAAAAGTATACAGACCATCAGTTATCACTATAGTTGCAAAATTCCTTTAATAAATGATTTGAATGATTATACACAGCATCTATTTGATGGCATTATTTTTGTTCCTTTAAAAAATTATTTTATTTATTTACTTTTTAAGTGTTGTACTCATTCCCTGTTCCCCTCCAGGAGTCTGCCACCCCACCCCCTCTTATTCCCCTCTAAGATGGTGATCCCCTCAACTTCTACCTTTCCCTTCTAGCATCCCATTGTCTGGGACATCAAGCCTCCATAGGATCAAGCACATTTGTCTCCCGCCAAGGCTACACAAGGCCATCCTCATGCTACATATGTAATGTGGAGTGGGACACAGACAAGCCCACATATGTTCTTTGGTTCTTCCCTTAGTCCCAGGGAGCTATGAGAGGTCTTGTTAGTTGATACCATTGTTCATTCTATGATCTCGTGTTCTTCTTTAGCTCCTTCAGTCCTTCCATAGAGGTTCTCAGGCTCAGTCCAATGGTTGGTTGTGAGTATCTGCATCTGTCTCAGTCAGATGTTAGTAGAGCCTCTCAGAGGACAGCCATGCCAGGCTCCTGTCTGCAAGCATACATGGCATCAACAATAGTGCTGGGGTTTGGTGCCTGCACATAGAATGGATCTCAACTTGGGGCACACTCTAGATGGCTTTTCCTTCAGTCTTTACTCCATTTTTCTTCCTGCATCTCTTTTAAATAGAAACAATTCTGGATCAAAAATTTTGAGATGAGTGGGTCACCTTAACCCTCACCTGGGAGCAATTTCTATCTACTGGAGGTGGTCTCTTCTGGTTCTATCTCCCCACTGTTGGGTAATTCGGCTAATTTCATCACAATTGGGTCGTGGGAGCCTCTCACATCCCTGGTGTCTGCTACTTTCCATAGATTTCCCCTGCCCACCTCCAAACTGCTGAATTATTTCTATTCATTTTCCTGGCCCTCTGGGCTTATCTCCTGTTGCCCCTCCCCCCAAACCTGATCCTGGCCATTCTTTTTTCCCCTCACACTCCCTTTTTACACCCAGGTCTGTCCCTACTTCTGCCTCTGTGATCATTTTATTCCTCCTTCTAAGTGGTATTGAAGCATCCACACTCTTGTGCTTCCTATGGTCTGTGAGTTGAGTCATAGATATTCTGAACCTTTTGTCTAATATCCACTTATCATTGAGTGCATATCACATATGTCCTTTTGAGTCTGGGTTGCCTCACTGAGGATGATATGTTCTAGTTCCATCCATTTGTGTGCAAAATTTATGAGGTCCTGATTTTTAATAGCTGAGTAGAATTCCATTGTTTAAATGAACCACATTTTCTGTTCATTCCTTAGTTGAGAGACATCCTGGTTCTTTCAAGCTTCTGTCTATTGCAAATAAGGAAGCTATGAACATAGTGGAACATGTGTCTTGTGATATGGTGTAACATCTTTTGGGTATATGCCCAGGAGTGGTATAGCTTGGTCTTCAGGTAGAATTATTTCCCATTTTCTAATGAACTGCCAGATTAATTTCCAGAGTGGTTGTACCAATTTGTAATTCCACTAGCATTGGAAGGTTCCTCTTTTTGTATATCTTTGCCAGTATTTGCTGTCACCTGAAATTTTTATCTTAGCCATTCTGATTGGTGTAAGGTGGAATTTCAGGGTTGTTTTCATTTGCATTTCCCCTATGACTAAAGATTTTGAACATTTCTTTAAGTGCTTCATGGCCTCAGTAAAGAATTCTGTTTAGCTCTGTAGCACATTCTTTAATTGGGTTATTTGGATTTCTGGAGTCTAACTTCTTGAGTTCTTTGCATATTTTGGATATTATGCCTCTATTGGTTATAAGGTTAGTAAAGATCTTTTTCCAATCTCTAGGTTGTTGTTTTGTCTTATTGACAGTGTCTTTTGCCTCACAGAAGCTTTTTAGCTTTATGAAGTCCCATTTATCAATTGTTGATCTTAGAGCCTGAGCCATTGGCAATCTGTTTAAGAAATTTACCTGACTGCCAATGTGTTAGAGGCTATCTCCCACTTCCTCTTCTCTTAGATTAAATATATCTGGTATTATATTGAAGCCCTTGATTCACTTGAATTTTAGCTTTGTACAGGTGATAAATATGAACCAATTTGGATCCTCTTACATGCAGACTGCCAGGTAGATCAACATCTTTTTATGAAGTTGTTTTCTTTTGCCACTGTACACTTTTGGCATCTTTGTGAAAAATCATGTGTCTGTACATGTGTGGGTTAATTTCTTGGTCTTCAATTCTATTCCACTGATCTACCTATTTGTCTCTGTACTGATACCATGTGGTTATTATCATTATTGCTCTGCAGTACAGCTTGAGGTCAGGGATGGTGACTCCCCCAGAAGTTCTTTTATTGTTGAGATTGTTTTTGCTACTTTGTTTTTTTTATTTTTTTGTTTTTTTTTTTTTGTTTTTTTGTTTTGTTATTCCATATAAAGTTTAGAATTAGTCTTTCCTAAAAAGGGAACTAATGATTTATTATAGGTGTTAGGACAGAAGATTAAAATATCAACTGTGTTTATCTACACAAAACTTGACTACTAACCGAGGTATGGTTTTAAACCTTCAGTGAACCAGTGGAGCTGTTCCCTTTTTATGACCTTTGGTTAATTGCTTTACAACCTCTTGGAATGTGATCTGAGTAGGATAAAGTCTGGTTACCATCTAAGAGCAATTAACTGCTGATACTTAGGAAACTGGCAGAGTTTTCATTGCAGCTTTGACTGTCAGAAAAAGACCTAGTAGCAATCTCACTATAAACGAGCTTAATAATCACTGATATAATTTTAGGAATTCTCATAAGTTCATCATTTAGTCTTAAGCCATCTATATAGCAACACTGTAAGACAGTACACCTTCATGGATCTGCAAAGATTTGCTCCAAAAGGGAGTGCTATTACTTAGTGATTATTATATATGTATAATAATAACAAGAAAAGCATATTAATAGCAGGAAGAAAAAAAGAATTACTCTTTCCATCTCTGTGAACAATGGAGTTGTAATTTTGATGGGAATTGCATCAAATCTGTAGAAGTCCTAACACCATTATTACTCCTCAAACTATTCCACAAAATAGAAACAGAAAGAATTCCTTTTCAATATTTATCATTTTTTCTTTCTTTTTTATTAAATATTTTCTTTATAAACATGTCAAATAATATTTCCTCTCCCAATTGCCCCTCTGAAAAAAAAAAAAAAGAAAGAAAAAGAAAAGAAAGAAAAAAAAATCCAACCAACCAACCAAAAAAAAAAAAAAAAAAAAAACCCATTCAACCACCCAAAAAAAAAAAAAAAAAAAAAACCCTGTTCACTACCCCCTCCCCCTGCTCACCAACCCACCCCCTCCTGCTTACTGGCTCTGGCATTCCCCTACACTGGGGCATAGAATTTTCACAGGAACAAGGGTCTCTCCTCCCATTGATGACCAACTTGGCCATCCTCTGCTATACACATGCTGCTGGAGCCATTAGTCCCACCATGTGCACTCTTTGGTTGGTGGTTTAGTCACTGGGAGCTCTGAGGGTACTAGTTAATTCATATTGTTGTTCGTTCTATGAGGCTGGACACTCTTCATCTCCTTGGGTCTTTTCTCTAGCTCCTTCATTGGAAACCCTATGCTCAGTCCAATGGATGGCTGTGAGCCTCTACTTCTCTAGAACTCAAGAAGGTAGACTCCAGAGAACCAAGTAACCTTATTAAAAAATGGGGTACAGAGCTAAACAAACAATTCTCAAATAAGGAATACCGAATGGCTGAGAAGCACCTAAAGAAATGTTCAACATCCTTAGTCATCAGGGAAATGCAAACCAAAACAACCCTGAGATTCCACCTCATACCAGTCAGAATGGCTAGGATAAAAATCTCAGGTAACAGAAGATGCTGGAGAGGTCGTGAAGAAAGCAGAACACTCTTTCATTGCTGGTGGGATTGCAAGCTGGTACAACTACTCTGTAAATCAGTTTGGCAGTTCCTCAGGAAATTGGACATAGTTCTACTGGAGGACCCAGCTATGCCTCTCCTGGTTATATACCCAGAAGATGCACTAACATGTAATAAGGACACATGCTCCACTATGTTCATAGCAGCCTTATTTATAATAGCCAGAAACTGGAAACAACCCAGATGTCCCTCAACAGAGGAATGGATACAGAAACTGTGGTACATCTACACAATAGAGCTATTAAAAATAATGAAGTTATGAAATTCTTTGGGAAATGGATGGGTTGCAGAATATCATCCTGAGTGAGGTAACCCAATCACAAAAGAACACACATGGTATGTATTCTCTGATAAGTGGTTACTAGCCCAGAAGCTAGGAATACCAAAAATACAATCCAGAAACCACAAAAACTCAAGAAGAAGGAAGACTAAAGTATGAATGCTTGTTCCTTCTTGAAAGGGGGAGCAAAATACCCATGGAAGGAGTTGCAGAGACTAAATATGGAGCAGACACTGAAGGAAGGACAATCCAGAGACTGCTGCACCTGGGAATCCTTCCCATATTCAATCATCAAATCTAGAAACTATTATGGATACCAGCAAGTGCTGGCTAATGGAAGCCTGATATAGCTGTCTCCTGAGAGGTTTTAACAGTGCCCGACTAATAGAGAAAGAGAAAAAATTCTACCTAATTTGTTCTAAGAAACCACCATTTCTCTGATACCTAAACCACACAAAGACCCAATAAAGAAAGAGAACTTCAGACTAATTTTGCTTATAAATATCAATGCAAAAATATTCAATAAAATTCTCACAAACTGAATCCAAAACACATCAAAACCATCATTCTCCATGATCAAATAAGCTTAATCCCAGGTATGCAGGGATGGTTCACTATATGGGAATCCATCAATGTAATCCACTATATAAACAAACTCACAGAAAAAAATTACATGATCATCTCATTAGATGCTGTAAAAGCCTTGGACAAAATACAACATTCCTTCATGTTAAAAGTCTTAGAGAGATCAGGAATTTAAGGCAAATACCTAAACATAATAAAAACATCAAACCAACAGCCAACATCAAATTAAATGGAGAGAAACTTAAAGCAATCCCACTACAATTAGGGACAAGACTAGGCTGCCCATTCTCTCCCTATTTATTCAGTAGAGTACTCAAAGTTCTAGTTAGAGTAATAAGACAACAAAAAGAGATCAAAGGGATATATATCGGAAAGGAGGAAGACAAGGTATCACTAATTACAAATGATAGGATAGTATATCTAAGCAGCCTCTAAAATTCTTCCAGGGACCTCCTACAGATGATAAACAATTTTAGAAATGTGGCTAGTTATAAAATCAACTGAAAAAATCAATAACTTTTCTTTATACAAAGGATAAATGGGCTGAGAATGAAATTAGGGAAACAACACTCTTTACAGTAGTCACAAATAATATTAAATATCTTGGTGTAACTCTAACCAAACAAGTGAAAGATCTGTATAACAAAAACTTCAATCACCTGAAGAAAGACATCAAAGAAGGTCTCAGGTGATGGAAATATCTCCCATGCTCATGGCTAGTTATGATTAATATAGTAAAGATGGCCATTTTACCAAAAGCAGTCTAAAGATTGATGCTATTCTTTATGATAAATAAGTATAATAAGTGCTGAATTTATTCATTCTGGAAATATTTAATTGTTAAAAAGAGGATCTTTTGTGAAAATATGTGACCTAACACAAATGTCTAACTCAGAACTACAAGAATCAGTCTCTAAAATCTTCAGGGAAAATAGTTTTTTGCCTTGTGAAGTTGAGCATAATTACCTGCACTGGCATAATCTTCTATTAAATGGTACTACATCTCACTTTTCTGTGAACCTCAAATTTAGAGTGTTATCTCATGTCATGTATGAAGACACAGAAAGCTAAGGTCAATTAAGTTATCCTTATTTTGTGTACTGAGACTTCGAAAAATTACAATAGCTATTTAATCAATAGTAAAAAATAATGAATCAAGAATTCAAATGTCTGGGCAGTGGTGGCGCACACCTTTAATCCTAGCACTTGGCAGCAGAGGCAGGCAGATTTCTGAGTTAGAGGCCAACCTGGTCTACAGAGTGAGTTCCAGGACAGCCAGGGCTATACAGAAGAACCCTGTCTCAAAACAACAACAACAACAACAAACAAAAAAAAAACAAAACAAACAAACAAAAAAGAATTCACATAATTTAGGGCCTTCTAACTTCATCTCTCCAATCACTATACCATTTCAAAGTTAGCCAATGAGATACAGAAGGGCTTTTTAAATTGCATTCAATAGCACTCATATTTTCTAGTTACATTGTTTGGATTTGGCTACCATTCATTCTGTAACTATGGTAACGATAAATATATAGACCTGTCCCACAGTGTTCTGCAAACCCACCCACAGTGTCTTTCTGCTGTCAACACAACCCAAGCCCTTAACATCTAGCAATGTTTTCATTACCTCTGCACTTTGGCCTTTTTCAGAGTGATCCAGTAACAGAGTCCATACAGTTCAGACTCTTGCTCTGGCTTCTTTAACTCATCATAGTATACATGACATTCTTATGTGCTACTGTTTTTACTCATTCAACACTCCAGGATAATCTTCATCTTAGAGTAAATAACAAAAAGGCCATCATCCAGAGAGATCCAGAGTGCAGCCTCTCATCTACATAGAGCTCAGTGGCCTAAACGATGTGGCTAGGACAGTGCTTGTCTCTGTGCTTTCTTCTTGCCTACATTCTGAGTTTTCATGCTCTTCTTGCTCCTGATTCCTACTGTCCTGCAGAGCAAAAAAAGTCAGTTCCTGAATACAGAGTTAGGAAGCAATAACTAATTTCACTTCTTGAAAAACAACTGACAAAGTCACATTGCTAGTTTCATAAAGTCAGATAATTTATTTATTGCTTTGAAGTTTCACAATTCCTCTGTAAGATGTTAATAATATTGAATATATCTAAAAGTACTTTGGAAACTTATTTTATTTAAATAGATAGCCCTTTGAAACATGGTAGGGATTACTATCTCTGGAATACTTGGAAAGAAAGAAGACTACAAAACTGAAGAGGTGGTATGAATTTGCTCCACTTAAGAGTGTCAGTTACTGGAACCCAGAGGAAGCTCAACTCCCAGGTATTCTAACACACCCAGAATCACAGGTGAGGAGGCCACATCTGCCTTAAGACATGGGGTCACTGGGACCCTGGGCTAGTAGCATAGGTTTCTTCCAGTTTGGATCTGCACCTGGAGCAGACCTGGGGCACTGGCTCTAAACTCACTCCTACAATGACAGAAGGAGCCTGACACCAAAATGCTCTGAAATGCCCAGGATCACAGGAGAGGCCACAACATCTGCCCCAAGACCTGGAGTAACTAAGTTCCACCAGGATCCAGGGACAGAGGAACTCCTGCCCAGCCAGCCAGTGGCATACCCGGTCTGGAACCTGCACCCAGGGAAGAGCTGGGGTGCTAGCTCTGCACCCACTCTTGCAACACCCAGAGGGAGTCTAACTCTCAGGTGCTCTGAAATGCCCAGGACCACAGGATCACAGAATCACAAGATCACAGGATCTCAAGATCACAGGATCACAGAGGAAGCTAAGCCCCCAGTAGACACTCCTCTGAGCACTGGAGCTCTGACACAGTCAAGATTACAGTTGAGGCCATAACATCTTTCCCAACACCCCATGTAACTGGGATCCCAACAGAACGAGAGAAATACAAACACCTGCCCAGCCAGAAGCACAGGTTCCTTACAGCTTGCACCTGTGCCCAGAGCAAACCCAAGGCTCTGGATCCCCACCCACCCCTGAAACACCCAGAGAAAGATTAACTTCCAAGAGCAATGACATAACAGGTTCTCAAGAGCTTGGTCACACAAGGGTTTCAGGATCACAAAGGGAGCTTGACTCCCAGGAGCTCTGACTCACCCATGATCATAGGATCACATTATACCAGAATCATAGGATCACAGAGACAGCTGGAATCTGAGGTACTCTGAAACAACCAGGATCACAGAACAGAAAGGTCCAATCAGAGAAAACAAGGGCAGATAGCACTAAAGGTAACCAGATGGCAAGAAGCAAGCACAAGAATATAAGCAACAGAAACCAAGACTGCTTGGTATCATCAGAATGCAGTTCTCCCACTAAAGCAAGTCCTGTACATCCCATCACAAGAGAAAATACAAACTTTAGTTTAAAATCACATCTCATAATGATGATAGAGGACTTTAAGAAGAACATAAATAATCCCCTTAAAGAAATAAAGTTGAACACAGGTAAGCAGGTACAAGCCCTTAAAGAGGAAACAAAAGTCTCTTAAAGAATTACAGGAAAACACAACTAAACAGGTGAAGGAATTGAACAAAACCATTCAGTATCTAAAAATGGAAATAGAAACAATAAAGATATCACAAACAGAGACAACCTTGGAGACAGAAAACCTAGGAAGGAGATCCGGAGTCATTGATGCAAGCATCACCAACAAAATACATAAGTCAGAAGAGAGAATCTCAGGAGCAGAAGACACCATAGAAAACATTGGCACAAAAGTCAAAGAAAATGTAAAAGCAAAAAGCTCCTAACCCCAAACATCCAGGAAATCCAGCAGGCAATGAGAAGACCAAACCTAAAGATAATAGGTATAGAAGAGAGTAAAGACTCCCAATGTAATAGACCAGTAAATATCTTCAACAAAATTATAGAAGAAAACTTGCCTAACCTAAAGGAAGAGATGCCTACACGAACATACAAGAAGCCTACAGAGCTCCAAATAGACTGCACCAAAAAAAGAAATTCCTTCTGTCACATAATAATAAAAACACCAAATGCACTAAACAAAGAAACAATTTTAAAAGCAGTAAAGGAAAAAAAGTCAAGTAACATATAAAGGCAGACCTATCAGAATTACACCAGACTTCTCACCTGAAACTATGAAAGCTAGAAGATACTGGGCAGATGTCATACAGACCCTACAAGAACACAAATGACAGCCCAGGTTATTATACCCAGCAAAACTCTCAATTACCATAGATGGAGAAAACAAGATATTCCATGACAAAACAAAATTTACACAATAGCTTTCCACAAATCCACCCCTACAAAGGACAATACATGGTAAACATCACCATAAGGAGTGAAACTACACCCTAGAAGAAGCAAGAAATTAATCTTTCAATAAACCCACACAAACTTAATTCCACCTCTAACAATAAAAACAACAGGAAGTAACAATTACATTTTCTTAATATATTAATATGAAAATTAGTATTACCAGCATATTCTAATCGATTGAAATCCAAAAATATGAGGAATTAGAAATTTGTTGGCTGTCATCTAGTGGTCAGTCTAATTTGGTAATTGGAGAAACAGGTCCAATATTGTACATTCTATATACACTTTCTTCTTGTTTGTACATGACAGTGTCTTGCTGTGTACCACATAATGGTCTTGAAGTCATGCTTCTCCTATCTCAGCCTCTCTATTAGTAGGATTGTTTATTTGATGCTTTTACACTATACTATGGTTTTCAGAACAGCTTACGTATTTCAAAACTATTTATACAACCAAAAGAAAGATAAAAAATTAACTTGGGAAGTGCCTTGTAGGAGAACAACAAAGAGTGAGACTGAATGCCTTGCATAACATTTGCAACTCTTGTATCAAGTTTGAAGAAGAGGACTTTATAAGTTACTCTTTCTCTGAGATGAATGCTTTTCCAAATGATCACAGCCAATGAACCAGATTCTTATCCTCACCTAATGTCCGTGCCACCCTCCAAGCAGAACCATTGTTCATTGAAACAGTTGATGAATGACTTTATGGACAGACCATTTTAATACCTACACCATTTCTTAAATGAATGTAACCTGTTCTCAGTGGGCTAAGAATAAAGTCACTCACTCAAGTCAAATAGCTTTGACCATAGCAGGAAGTCTGTATCCAAAAATTGTGCCTACAATTCACTCCTTGGCACAGCAGAACTGTCAACTCTCAGCTTAGCTACAATGAAGGTAAAATCCTTTGGTGATGTGAGGGTCATTGAAGTACAGCCTTATTACAATGAAATCCAATGTCTAAAAATTGTTCATATTTTGGGCTTGTTCCACAGTACGAGCCAAGATTTTAAGCTCTACTAAATACAAAACAAACAAACAAACAAAAAGACTTTGTATATTTATGTTCATTAAAAAATAGTAGTAATGTATTATTTTAAAATATATAGTTAATGTTTGGAGTTATTTAAAATTTATACTGAGAAAAACGTATGTGTTTTCAGTATTGCTGTAGACAAGCATTTTTCTAAGACTGTTAAATCGATTGCTATTTTGTATCAAACAACTTTTATAATATTCATTTTTATTGTTATAGTATTTTATAAATTTTAAAGAATATGACAAAAAAGGTATTGTAGGTATTAAAGAGGTGTCTCTGGGAGGAGTGGGAGTACAAAAGGGAAACAAGAATGTAATTTAATTCAATTTATATAAAATATGTTTTTAAATATTAACAAATTCAGATAAATTGAAATCATGTATCTTTCTCATCATAATGCAATAAAACTTAAATCAATAAAAATCAATAAAATAGAAAAAAAGAAAGGGCAATTTGCAAATTGATTTGGAATAACAACAACAACAACAACAAAAACCACAATAGTGACAACTATACTCAACAATAAAAGAACTTCTGGAGGAATCACCATCCCTGACCTCAAGCTTTATTACAGAGTAATAGTGATAAAAACTCTATGGTATTGATACAGAGATAGGAAGGTAGATCAATGAAATAGAATTTAAGACCCAGAATCAACCCTCACATCTGTGACCACTGAATCTTTGAGAAAAAAATATAAAATCATCCAGTGGGAAAAAAGTTAGTATTCTCAACAAATGATGATGGTCCAAATGGCAGTCAGTGTGTAGAAGAATGCACATCCATCCATTCTTTTATCCTTGTACAAAGCTCAAGACTAAGTGGATCAAGGACTTCCACATAAAACCAGATACACTGCAGCTAATAGAAGAAGAAGTAGAGAAGAGCCACAAACACATGGGAACAGGGGGAAAGTTACTGAACAGAACACCAATGGCTTATGCTCTAAGACCAACAATAGACAAATGGGACCTCATAAAATTGAAAAGCTTTTGTAAGGCGAAGGACACTGTCAATAGGACAAAATGGCAACCAACAGATTGGGAAAAGATCTTTATCAATTCTATATTCGATAAAGGGTGAATATCAAATATATACAAAGAACTCAAGAAGTTAGACTCCAGAGAATCAAATAACCCTATTAAAAATGTGGTACAGAGCTAAACAAAGAATTATCAACTGAGGAATATCAAATGGCTGAGAAGCACCTAAACAAATATTTAACATCCTTAGTCATCAGGAAATGCAAATTAAATTACCCTGACAATCTACCTCTCACCAGTCAGAAGGGCTAAGAACACAAACTCAGGTGACACAAATGCTGGCGAGGTTGTGGAGAAAGAGCAACACTCTTCTATTGTTGGTGGAATTGCAAGCTGGTACTACCACTCTGGAAATTAATCTTATGGTTCCTTAGGAAACTGGACATAGTACTACATGAGGACCCAACTATACCACTCCTGGGCATATACCCAAAAGATGCTCCAACATTTAACAAGGACACATGATCCACTATGTACACAGCAGTCTTATTTATAGTAGCCAGAAGCTGGAAAAAACCCAGATGTCCCTCAATAGAAGGATACAGAAAAATATGGTACATTTGCATAATGAAGTACTACTCAGCTATCAAAAACAATGACTTTATGGAATTCTGAAGCAAATGGATGGAACTAGAAAATATCATCCTGAATGAGGTAAACCAGTCACAAAAGAACACAAATGGTACTCACTCACTGATAAGTGGATAATATTAGCCCCCAAGTTTGGAATACCCAAGATACAATTCACAGACCACATATACCTCAAGAGGAAAGAAGACCAAAGTATGGGTGCATCAGTCCTTCTTAGAAGGGGGAACAAAATAGTCATGAGAGCAAATACGTAGACAAAGTGTGGAGCAGATATTGAAGGAAAGGCCATCCAGAGACTGCCTCACCTAGGGATCTTTCCCATATACAGTCACCAAACCCAGACACTATTGTGGATGCTTAGAATTGCTTGCTGACAGGTGTGTGATATAGCTGTCTCCTGAGAGGTTCTGCCAGAGTCTGACAAATACAAAGGTGGATACATGCAGCCAACCATTGGACTGGCCATGGGGTCCCCAATGGAGGAGTTAGAGAAAGGACTGAAGGAGTTGAAGGCATTTGCAATCCCATAAGAAGTACAACAATATTAACCAACCAGACCTCCTAGTGCTCCCAAGGACTAAACCACCAACCAAAGAGTACAGATGGATTGACTCATGGCTCCAGCTGCATATATAGCAGAGGATGGCCTTGTTGGGGATCAATGGGAGGACAGGTCTTTAGTCCTGTGAAGGCTGGAATCCCCAGTGTAGAGGAATGTCAAGGCAGGGTGGCAGGAGTGGTTGTGAGGGAAAACACCCTCATAGAAGCAGGAAAGTGGGGAAGAGATAGGTGTTCTCTGGAGGGGAGACCATGAAAGTGGATAACATTTGAAATGTAAAGAAAAAAATATCCAATGAAAGAAGAGAAAAAAGAATGTCAGTTTCTGGTCAGCAAACATGACATTGCATGATTTTAAGTTAATTAACTGGTTCATATATAATTTTTAAGATAATCTTTAAGAACAATAGAAATAATGACAATACACCTTAGTGATTTTATGTTGGGATCCAATTCAGTAAAATTATGGGGAAGGTTAAATTTTCATTAAATATGTATTATCTTATTTAAGTAAAAGATGTTAGACTTTCAGCACCTGGTACACAATGTCCTGAGACCTGTGCTACTCAGAAATCTCCATAGTTGTCCAATCTGTGACTTGTGGCTTCAGCAACTGACCTCACAGATTGATATATGTGAGAGAGCGAGAGGTCGGTGAAGCATAGGTCTTGCACGTAGGATTTCATGTTATACTTCTCAAGCACTTGGGATGTAGATTATTGGGACATACTGACCCCAATGGGAAGCTCTTAACTGGATATGATCATCTTCCCCTTTTATCACTATACTTAACTAGACAAGGCAGATAACAGTAGTTAAATGAGTGGGAAGAAAAAAAGAAATACTTGCTTCTTTAGGGGATTGTCGGTGGGACAAACCGGGAAACTGCAAACTATAATTTAGCTAATTGAGATAAATGTGGTTGTGTGGGATCCAGGGCTGCATGGTGAATAGGCCCAGATAATTTTTTTTTCAGTACAGCAGGAATGCCAGATTTTATTTTTGTGGTTTATGTACCAAGCATGAAGATGATCAAGGAAAGAAAATTCTCATTGTAGATTCAGCAAACAGGCAGTCATCTTTGTTTTTCTGACTGAGGACATCATAGTGCTAGTATTTCAGCAGGGTCACCCACTCCATACCCTCCACAGAGACCTGCTACTTGAATTAAGTACATTCATCAGTTATCTGACTGGCAGCCTTGACATATACTCACACTAGATATTTTATGGTACACACTTATGGATGCCTTCATCACATCTCTATTTTTTTTAAAGATCCTCCAGCTATTCAGAGGGGATAGAATCTTGAGCTTACTGCCATAGAAAACAAGTAACTATATTTAAATGATTAGAATCTATTTTATACTAAATAGTTCTAGATTTTTCATTTAGTAAATTGGCATTGAATAACAATGTTAAGTTAGCCACCTGTGAAATTGTATTTACTTCGAAATGTTACTGTGAAGATTACATATTGATGACATGCATTAGTTTTTTTAGAATTTCCTTTAGAACCCCAAGGTAGTTCACAAATACTATTTTAAATCTTATTAATCCTAACACTTACAACCAATTATATTTTCTTATCTTTTAAAATTTAAACTATTTCCAATGTTCTGTCATTCTAATGTAATGATAAAGAACATAGACTTACTTCCTGATTAAAAATAAGATTAAGTGACTATGAGGAATGACTCATCAGGAAATCACTTGACTTGAAAGTATGAAAATGTTTTTGGTCTTTGTATCTATTTAAATGCTTGACCTGATGATTGTGCTAAGACTTCCAGTGCTATGGAAGAAGACACAGGGCAATTGCTGGGCCTCACTCTCTAGCTAGCCCAGTCAAATTAGTGAAATTCAAGTCAATCAGAAATCCTGTTTCAAAAAACAGCTACCTTTCCTTGGAATAACATTCCAAGGTGTCTCTGGTCCCTCACAAGTATGCATGCACGTTTACCTCGACCTGTACACATACATACATATATACATTAATACATACATACATACATACATACATACGTATGTATGTACATACATACGTACACACACACACCAAACAACAAACAAAAAAAACAAACAAAAAAACCCTAAGATATTTATTTTTTCAATACTTTGTCATTGTTTGTTTAGGTGCCAACAAATACAATAATTGTTTATAAACAAACCCAAGGACTGGGAGAAATTTTCAAGTATAGATGTGATAACTAGTTTCAAACCCAGTTGGCTACTCTTCCAATATATTTCATATGACACAGCACTTCATGCATTTGGCAACCATACTCTATATTAAATACTTTACAGGACAATCAAAGTTATTGTGTGCTAATTTTAAAATTAAGAGCTGAGCATACTGTCATTGTACAACTTTCTTAACTATTTTAACTCAAAGGGAGGATTAAAGCCTTCTGGGATTGCTCCTGGCACTAAAGGCGTCCCATGTTGTTAATATTGTCATCAAGTACAAGACTGATACTTGTTGCCAGTTCACAAATCATTCTAAGAAACTGAACAGTGTCAGCTTTACTCGTGGACCAGGAAAGCAACTCAGACTCCAGAAGCTTCTGTGATGACCAGTAGGGTCAAAGGAGAGACTGCAGATTCCCTACCTGCTTAGTCAGGACCGTAACCATGACAAGCTATCTGCTTGATGGCCAGGATCGGGATGGAAGGTAGCCACTCAGACCAGAAACCCATAGCTGCAAACCAGAAAGAATTTTATCTATGAGATAAGTACGGACTTTGCATCATTTGAATATTATATTTATAAACAAGCACATTCCTGTAGAGTACAATGCAATATATACATATATATGCATTATGTGCATAAGCATAATTATCACCGCAATTATCATACTTATCAAATGAATAAACATACGTATCACCTCAATTCTTTTTTATTTTTTAAAAGTTGAGATCATTTAAGTTTTACTTGTGTTTGTTTTGAAATGGCGGTGGTAATAAAAAAATGGCAAGCTTGGACAGCATGTATTTAACTGCCATGTATGCCAGGTTCTCACCTGACAGGGTACTCTTTACACTGGGGCTAAGTGGAACAGAAGGGACAGTATCAGCTAGACACAGTCTTCTCAGCACCTCTCTAAGGAAAGAAATGCTGATAGGAAAGACTGGTTTTTTAATGTCAACTTGGGAGTGCTAGAGGGATTGTTCAGTGGGTAAAGTGTTATACTTTATAAAGTGTAAGACCTGGAATTAGATTCCTGACATGCAGGTAAAAAGGCAGGAATGGTAGAGAGAGTTTGTACTCTCAGTGCCGGGGATCCAGAAATAGAGGGATCCCCATAGCTCACTGACTAGTGAGACTAGCCTAGTTAGTAAGTCCCAAGTCCCAGGAAGACTCGTGGTACAAAACAGAAGAGACTGACTCCTGAAGAACCAATGAAAAACAGCTGAATTGATCATAAGTACACACATGCACACACACGCATTCACACACACACACACACAGAGCTACTATATTCCAATTTTTTTTATTGACAAGAGAACATTAAATAAAAAAGGGAAGAATTGTTTAAATTATGCAATGAGTTAGAAACTGGATGAAAGACAAGATGGTAGACGAAAGACAAATGCTAATGATAAGAAAAGGTAACATGTAGAGGAGGAAGATATTTGGACATAATGAAAGCAGAAGAGAAAATATATAGACAAAAACAGAACTTGATAGGAAAGTAATTAAATATATAACATAAAAGTAAGGTTCACAGAAAATATGTTCCAGCAGAGAGAATGTATCTATAACAGTAAGGGTAGATGCAAATACTTAAGTTATAAGTTGGAGAATATGACTGAGAACATGAAATGACAGGGGATATAATGAATGTGGCGTGGAATGGGTTTGTGCATGTGTGCAAATGCTGGGTTGAAAACATTGCAGTCACAATCTCTTCCACACTGTGACATGTTGCTTTGGCTATTTTACCTGTCCTGTACTCTTTGGGGTATCAGTCTGTGTCTTTCAGAGGTGAAAACAAGGCATTTTGCCAATTTGTGAATGTTCTCATGAAATCTCTAAACAGAAAATAGTAAACAAAATTGTTACAGTAATGTAATATAACTAGAACTAAGAAATTTTGGGGTGTATATATCATTGAAATTAATATTGACTACTTTAATCAGACAAGTTGGTTGACAATTACTTGAATTAACAATAATTTAAAACTAAGTAAGTTTGCATCACAGGAAACATAGGCCCTGCACCATTTTACAAGCCATGGCACTAACTAGACATTAATTAGCAATAAACTAGTACTATTTGTGATTAGAAGAATAACCTTTATAGTAAAGTCAAGTCACTTTTAGAGCATTTGCAAGTGTGACTGCAGAATGTAGATTTGTTTTATTGCTACTAAGTACTGGAAGTTGAAATAAC
>JADRCD010142671.1:0-21210 GCA_019843815.1 Montemys delectorum | reverse complement strand
ACACACACACACACACACACACACACACACACACACACACATAAATAAAATAAGGTAGCTTGGACTACAGTAGACTGCTTGGCTATGTGTGGAGCACTGGGTTCCACCCCACACACTGCCAACAACATACCTATCTCTTATTTGCCCCACAGGCTCTGGAGGACCAGGGTGACATAAGCAAACCATCTTGCGCTTGCCAAGCTCATAGAGAATGCTCCCTGCCCTTTCTCCTCTCACCCATAGGAACATCAAGCTCAAATGGTTCCTCTCTTGGCTTTACTCGCCCACAGACCAAAGGGCCCACAGGCAGAGGCTGCCAAAACCTGGCTAGAACAGTCATTCTTACAGGCTCTCTCAGCAGAGGGGCTGGGACTGTCTCTTATAGCATGTATGCCAGGCAGGTTGGAGTCTTAATTCTGACATTGATGTGCTCCATGACCCTGGGCAGATCCAATCTCTCTGTCTTTACATCCACTCAATCAATAGTCATACCCCTGGCCTGTCCACCAATGAGGGTGATGAACAGAATCTGGAGCCCACATGTGACACAGCCAGATGCTCCCAAAGCCCATGAGCACAGTGTACTGTCCATCAGCATCCATGAGCACAGTGCACTGTCCATCAGCTATCCCAGTCCATGAGAGCTGGCTCCTTGTTGCTTCAGCCTCCTAGAAAGCCAGAACAGAAACGTTTCCTGCTTATTACTCCAATGAGGTCCCAAGACAAACTCCATGCAGGTTTATTGGCCCGTAAGTCCTTTATCTGGGACTTTCTAGCCACCAAGAAACTTCCTAGATGTCTCTTGGAGGTCCTGCCTGTACCTTGTGTAGTGATTCACATATCTCCCAGATCTACCTTTGGGCAGAGAAGGCCACAGGTCTACACAGGGGAAATGTTTGCTCAGGGTCCTGCAGGGGACAGAAAAGGGCTGGGGTCCTATAGCTTCAGCTCTAGGATTGGGATTGAGCCATAGCTCCCTATGAACCCACAAGTCAGCCATCACTGCCTGTTGCAGGGATCAGTGGTCCACAACCAGTCCTGTAGAGGTGGCTACACTAGGAGCCATGGGCCAGAGGTAAGGACAAAGTAGAAGTGATCAAACTGGTGGGTGTCCAGTTGTTGACTGGGGTGTGGAGACATCAGAACCCATCAAGTACATTCTTGGTGAACAAGGCTGAACTGAGATCTGTCTATTTTTTCTCTGGGGCTCAACCCTGGGCTTCAAGCATGCTATCCAAATGCCCCCTGAGTTACAGCCCCGGTCCCCAAGCTGTAATCTGAGGCAGGAGACGGTGACCTGTAATCCAGGAGCATCACTGGGAGGATCCTTCAAGGCAGAAGCAAGCCCCTGCAGGAAGGGAAAGGGATCCCAGGTGAGAGGTAGGGCTTATGCTGCCTGGTCTAGAATGGCATGTGAGATGCGTGTATAGTCAGGGTGTGGAGGTAAACAGAGAAGCAAGAGGGTCTGGGCCTGCACTCAGAGGCTAGGGTAAGAGTGCTGCAGCTGGCCAGGGTGCTGAAGGTCAGCCTGGGGCTTGGCGTGTGGAGGAAGGGGGTCATCGAGGTTGCTAAGTGGAGACGTCATGTGGCCAGAGCTGCAGATGTCCTGCTTGCCTTCAGAGGGCTGAGAGGGGATTTCCGTTCCTCAAGCCAGGCTGGTCTGGAGGAAACCGGCAGGTTTTCCTACCTGTGGACCGGTTGCTGCAGCCGCTGCCTGCGAGCCCAGAAGTCTGAGGGCATCCTTGGCTACGCTTGCTTGGGGTGACCTGTGACGAGAGACCCCCTCACAAGGAGGGTGATGGGAAGTTCCTCCTGGCTTCTCTCTCACCTACTTGTCACCATGGTGATGAATGCTGCGGGTCAAACTTAATTCCCCTGGCAGGCCTGCAACAGCTGACAGCACCTTCTGCTCCGGCCTCCCAAGCTCCACCCAGATCCTCCGAGCAGGCTGGGCCCGCTGCAGGCTTGGAGGACAGAGGCCAAATAGCATCTCCTGCCAGATTGTAAGTGTTATCAGCTAGGAGCTGGGGGGGGTGAAGAGTTCAGGAAAAACATGCCAGTGTCCCCAAGAGGAGGTGCTTCTGCTGCAGGATAGCGGGTTGGGGGGGGGGACAGACCTGGTTTACATGTGTTTTCTGGGGTCTGAAATCTGAAACCCCTGGAGAGCTGACTCTAGCCATATGGACAGCCCACCTTACAGTTTCTGACTGGGGGAGGGGGTCTGGGGACCCACATTTCTAAGTTCCCCCTGGCCATGAAGCAGCTGGTCTGGGGAGTGTCCTTGAAGAACTGCTGCTCTGTGTCCTGCTTAGGATCTGAGAGTTCCCTCCAGGTCACCGGTCCATCTTTCTCTTCACCACCATCCTAGGAGGGCAGAGCTGGGTCACACTCAGTCTTCCTTGGTGGAGTGGACAGCGTCAGTCTTGGCAGCCACTTCCCTGCGAAGCTCCCATCTTCGAGCTTCTCTGGGGCCTCCGAGACAGTTCTTGATGAGCTCCAAAGAGGTTGGGGGCTGGGACAGGCTGCTCCACACTGAGGCTTGCTCTTGTCTTTGTCTTCCCAGCTTCTCAGGGCTTTCTTGGCTGGGGAACCTGGCACAGGCATCCTGATGGCTGAGGCGTCTCCTCTGATGCAGGACATGACAGAGGGAATCCCCCCCACCCCCCCCAGGTCCAGGCAGTAATGGCTCTTCCTAACCACTGTCCACTTTTGGAGAAGGGCAAGCCCTGGCTCCTGTACTCCATCTAACAAAAGGGAACAAGCAGCATCCAGAGAGCCCTCCTGAGGCTGCAGGGAGCCTTGTGAAGGGAGACTGAGGGGTGGGGGGTGGTGGGGAGAGGCTTGATTTACTTAGGAAACACTGCGATCCTATCAGGACTCCGTGTCACCATTAGGGAGGTGGTTGGGAGCCCACCCGCCAGGTTCAAACCTCATCTCACCACACAGGGGCCTGGAGACCTCCCTTGGTTTCTTCCTCTTACTTGGAAGATGCTCTAACCTCAAGCCCTTGGCACCCTGCCTGTTTCAGAGTGACCCGTAAGAACCATCTGCTTTATATAAGGAACCCTGGGCAGGGGCGAAGCTCAGTTTGGCAGAGTGTTTACCTAGAATGCACGGAGCCCCGGGGATTGGTCACCAGCACTGCAGGAGTCCGGTGTGGTGGTGCACATCTGTTATCTCAGAAAGGTCAGAAGCTCAAGCCATTCCCAACTATGCAGTGAATTCAAGGCCAGAAATTTAAAATGTAAGGAACGGCGACTTTTACCGAGTCCTCGCTGAAGGTCAGGCTTGGATCTAAGGGGTTTACAGTAAAAGTGTCCTGGGCTCTGAGAAGGGCTGGAGTAGAGCAAAAGTGTTCACGCTGCTTTACTTCTTGGGGTGGCGTGTGTGTGTGTGTGTGTGTGTGTGTGTGTGTGTGTGTGTGTGTGCGCGCGCGCGCGCGTGCTTGCATGTGCTGGGATTCTGGGATGTCACATGTCCCTATAACTAGATGAAATCAGAGAAAGTCTGTTGTATCCCGCAGCCCACCATTGCTGACTCGGAACCTCTAACCCTTGCTGAGTCTAGTTCTCTGCCAGACCCACTAGCTCTTCCTCTCAGACGGGCCGGGCACTGCACAAGAAGGCAAGAGTAAGGCCCATAGAGTCCCAGAGGTGACCAGGCTCAGTCGGGGCCAGCTTGGCTCCCTGCCTCCCTCTCCACACCTTGCCTGCTCAACTCTGAGGGCTTTGGTTTGCATCCTGCCAGTGATGGAGAACTCAGTCCTTTGGGAGGGCCGTTTTCTGGCTTCTGCTGTCATCAGTCCCTGGAGCCCCAGAAGCCATCTGTGGCTTCCATAGTTAACAGTTCACAGACATCAGAGGTCCGTGACCACAGACTTCTGGGATGGCTCAGATGTAAGCTGGAAGCTTCCATGTGGGACTGTTTTCTCTCTGGTTTCTGGTTGTCTTCCTTTGGTGTGTCAAGCTGTCACCTCACCCAGTCTGAATCTACACACCCTAGGTGGGGGCTGAGGACCCTCAATACAACAGGTCTTCTACAACTTAGAATGATCACACAGCAAGATCCAGGAGGGCAGATCTGGGAACAGGAATCAGGCCTGAAAGTCTTGTAAGACAGCGAACAAAGTTTCCTTTCATCCTGTGCCTGGTTACAGCATCAAATATTTCCCCTCTTATCTCTACCACTCTCAGTAATAGTGGGAACTTGTTTGTGGAAGGATAAATTCCAAGGATGGCTTGAAAAGGAGAAAAGGCCTTATGTGGAAAGGTCAGGGGTCATTCACATTATCAGAATCCTCTGGGGGCGTGGTCAGAGCTTCTTTTTCTTTTAAAAGAAGAGCCTCATTATGTGGCTCAGGCTGGTCTTAAACACAGCCTGCAGCCTTCCACGTTTTGGGGTTAACTGGTGTGTGCCACCTCACCCAGCTTTGCCCTCGGGCCTTTGAAAGGTAGGTGTTTGACTGAGAACAGTTTGGGTTGGAAACATGGGGTTTCTGGGGGCCAGGAGGGAAGACAAACTCAAGGATTTTTTCCTGTTGGAAAGGCCAGCAGCCTGAGTGCCATGGGGTGAACCTGAACACACTGCATTATCTAGCATCTTCCCAAGCTTGACAGGTCAATGTCAGGTAGGACTCTATACTCACAGTAGACAGTGCATGTGTGTCTGTGCACACACACGCACACACACACACACACACACTTGTACACATGTGTGCAAGTGTGTCACAGAGATCCATCTCAACTATGGGGGTGAAGCCAAGAGGAGACCACAGGCTTAGCACAGGCTATGAGCTTCTTGTTTGTTTGAAACACGTTCTCGTACATCCTAGGCTGGCCTCAAACTCACTGTGAAGCTCTGCTCCATGTGTGTGCTAGTATTATTATACCTGAGTACCATTCCATTTCCAAACTTAAAAAAAAATATTTATTTTTATGCATATGAGTGTTTTGCCTGTGTGCATGCCTGAGCACCATGTGGGTACCTGGTGCTCTTGGAGGTTAGAAGAGGGGATCAGATCCCCTGGAACTGGAATTACAGACAGCTTTGAGTCTGTAACTCCCAAGTGGATGCTGGAATAGAACCCTGGTCCTCAGTCAGTGCTCTTTCTTAACTGCCCAGCCATCTCCCCAGCTCCAGCTTCCACACTCGGTCATTCCAAAGGGCAGAACCCCTGAGACTGCACTCAAGTATTTTATTTCATTTATTTTTTGGGTTTTTCGAGACAGGGTTTCTCTGTGTAGACCAGGCTGGCCTCAAACCCAGAGACCTGCCTGCCTCTGCCTCCCAAGTGCTGAGACGAAAGGTCTGTGCCACCACCACTGCCTGGCAACCATTATTTTATATTAAATTCCAGAGCCCATCAGCAGGAGATATGAAAAGATGTGACACAAACATGAGGGACATTCACAGCTATTCAGAGTGGCTGTCAATCTGCCCTTCAAATGCTGTCCCCAAGTTACAAGCCCACATGGGTAGGTGGTTGGGACAATTAACCTATTTTTAGTTTTGTTTATGCAGAAGGGAGGGAGGGAGGGAAGGAGAGAGGGAGAGTGTCTGACTGCATAGCCCAGACTAGCCTCAAATTTGTGGTGATCCTCCTGCCTCAGGCTCCTACTGTTGTGATTACAGATATGCATCATCACATCCAGCTCTCTTAAAACCTCCTTCCCTTAGGGGGCCAGCAAGATGGCTAAGCATGGAAAGGTGATTGCCACCAAGGCTGACAATCTGAGTTCCCGAGTTCAATTCCTGGGACCTCCCTGCTAGAAGAAGAACTGACTCCCGCAAGGTGTCCTGTGATCTCCAAACGCATGCTGTGCCACATGCGTATCTACACATACCAAATACATACATAAAATACAATTAAACAATTAAAAAACTTGTCTCAAGAGTGGTCTGAGTTCGAGGCCAGCCTGGTCTACAGAGTAAGTTCCAGGACAGCCAGGGCTACACAGAGAAACCTTGTCTCAAAAAACAAAACAAAACAAAAAGAGTGGAGCAGAGACTGAAGGAAAGGACATCCAGAGACTGCCCTAACTGGGGATCCATCCCACATGCAGACATCAAACCCAGACACTACTGTGATGCCAAGAAGTGTTTGCTGATAGGAGTCTGACAGAGCTGTCCCCTGAGAGGCTCTGCAACCCCATAGGAAGAACAACATTATCAACCAACCAGACTCCCCAAAGCTCCCAGGGATGAAACCACCAACCAAAGAATACAGAGGGGGTACCCATGGTTCCAGCCGGATATGTAGCAGAGGACTGCCTTATCTAGCATCACTAGGAGGGGAGCCCCTTGGTCTTGTGGAGGCTTATGACCTAAGATATAGGACCGTTAGGCCACTGAGGCAGGAGGGGGGTTTGGGGGGAGCACCCTCATAGAAGCAGGGGGAGGGAGGAGGAGATGGGGGCTTGTGGAAGGGAAACTGGGAATGGGGATATATTTGAAATGTAAATAAATAAAATAACCAATAAAAAAACACATTTAAAAAAAAAACCTTGTCCCTTGGGGAAGAGTTAGCTAAGTTATATAATGGGCAGTTAATATACTCTGTTAATCTGCTGGGTTAGTTTGGATTAATCAACCAAGTTAACTAATTGGGATATCCTGCTAAACAGACCAAAGAGTAGGGGTCCCCGTCACCCCTTTTCTGCATCTTCCCTTCTCCCTAGAGATTCCTCAGTCACATAAGACAGGTCTGCTAGATACACACTGGGGAGCGGGTGTCCACACCTGACAATCACGAGTGAGCCTAAATCTTTCCGTTTTGGTGTGGGAGTGGAACCCAGGGCCCTGTGCAAGCCACGGTGCTCTTCCATTGAGCCCGCACTGAGCCCCGAGCTCGTTGATGCAGCTTATATGTTGCCTGCTCACCCCACAGTGCACATCTCACTTTGGAAGCCCCCGGAGTACACAGCAATCACAGAGGGTGTTCATGCTACAGGGACGGGACACACGGTACATGCTGCTTCTCATGCTTCATGTGTGAATACGAGAGCCAGGAGCTCATGTGTGTGGGGCGGGGAAGGAATACTCCTCTCCAGGTCTTGAGACCCAAAATGACAGCCCTTGTCCTTGCTTTGGGGCTCAGGCCACCAAGTTAGTCTTCTTCCTTGCACTGCAGGTGGGTCCCTGAATCTCTACCTCAGTATCTACTCTGTGAGCCCTCGCCTATGAAACAGGACCCATCAGAGTGAGCTTGAGCTGCTATCAGGGGGCCTAGGATGTTTTGTGATCTGTGGGCTGAGAACTAGGATGCCTTCAGGACCTAGATTATCAGCTTTGTTTGCCAATTGCATCAGTAGACCCTGTTAGAGTCTTCATGGAGTTCTGGCCTGGGCAGCTATGGTCCTGGGTCTGATGCCGCACAGGCCTGAGACCTGTTCCTGTTTCCACAGCCCTCTTCAGTCCCTCTCTGTCCTCTCAGGGCTGTCCAATCCCCAGCTCCTGCCTCTCTGAACCTTCCTGGGGGCTGCTGTCAGGGCAGCATCCTGCTCCAAACCTCCCCACTGTCTCTCCACTGGGCACTGAAAGCCAAGTTGTGGCCTTTGAGGATGTCTGGAGGGGCTAGGATAGAGAGGAAGGGAAGGGATCAGGGAGATGAGCCAGCAGCCTGAGAGAGAGAGCCATATGGGGGCATCTTCTACAGAGATTTTCAAGTTGGTGACAGAGCTGACAAGTTTGGCTTCCTGTGGTCATGCATTTCTGGTCTGTATCAACGAACAAGCTCTCCTTGGTTGCTAGGGTGCAGCTCATAGCAGAGCATGCACTCAGCCTGTGAGAGGCCCTGAGTTCATTCTCAACACCAAATGTAAATAATAACAACAATAAAAAAAAAAAAACAAACAAGCAAAAAAAAAAAAAAAAAACCCAAAACCCTCTCCCTGCCAGAACAGGTCAACCCTCCATCCTGCCCCGTATCAACCAGAGTAGGAACCCAGCCCCCCATCAAGGCTGAGCAAGTCTCTTGCTCACCAAGCCTGGCATGGTACAGGACACACAGTCTCCCTCCTCCAGGGAGCCTCCCACATGTCCGTTTTGTGTATCCCACAGTGACCATGACTCTCTCCCAACCTCCTGACTCCCACAGTGTAGACTCAGCCAGCAGCAGTTTTCAGTTTTCAGGAAAATTCAGGAAAGGGACTCACAGCACAGAGCATCCTACCAACTGTTTGACCTCAACAAGCCCTGCTGCCTCCCTGAGCTGCTTCACCTCTGCAAAGTTGTTTCATCCTCAAATAATCTCTTGGCCTTGATCTCCCATCTTTTGGGCACAGGCTAAGCTTGGTCTAGACCAGAAGATCTCAACCTGTCAGTCGGGACTCCTTCAACAAACTTCTATTTCCAAAAATACTTACATTATGATTCATAAAAGTAATAAACTTACAGTTAGGAAGTAGCAACAAAATAATTTTATAGTTAATGGGTCACATGAGGAACGGTATTAAAGGGTCCCGGGATCAGGAAGGTTGAGAACCACTGGTCCAGATGAATAGAACACTCTCGAAGCTTCTAACCGAATTCTAGGAGCCAACCCATCATGGGCAGACCCCCATCTTCCTGTTCTATGTCCGAAACACCTCTTGGGACATCTCTAACTTCCCACTTCTGGTGTTAAGCCTTTCTCTCCTCTGTTGTTTTGTGAGACAGGGCCCCTGGTCGTTCAAGCTGGACCTCCTACATAAAAGGATTACTGAGCCTAAGGCCCCTCACAGGTTCTCTCTGTCTCTCTGCTTTTTGAAATGTCTGACTCTAAGCCTCCCATCTTCAAGCCCCATCTTGCTCAGGGAGCTGGGCTGCAGATCTATACCTCTTTTGATCCCCAACCATCCTTTCCTGTTCCCTCAGGACTTTCAGGCAGTCTCACTGTCCAGCATGCCCACTGCCCACACTCACCCGAGCGCCCCTGGCTCCTTAGCAGGGCTAGCCACTCTCTGCCCCATCAGCTCTTTATCTCCTTTCCTCTCTAGACCCCTACCTCTGATTCTGTGGGACTGTACAATGACCCTTTCTGACATCTTCAGACCAAGAGTCTATAAAGGCAAGGCCTGGATCTGTTTGACCCACTCAGTGTCTCTGAGCCTTGTGCTACATACCCAGAAAGCTATGAATATGGGGACAAAGGTCCTATTCAAAATTTATATTGAAAAGTACTATTTAAAAGGCAAGAAAAAAGAGCATTGAGAAAGAAAAACAGCAGCTGGGTGGTGGCAGTGGTGGCGCACACCTTTTATCCCAGCACTTGGGAGGCAGAGGCAGGTGGATGTCTATAAGTTCAGGATTGTCAGGGCAGAGAAACTCTGTACTGAAAAATACCACCACCACCCAAGAACAAACAAAAAGGGAAAAAAATAGCTAAGCACAGTAGTACATGCCTTTAATCCCAGCACTTAGGAGGCAAAGGCATTACTGCGTTTAAGGCCAGCTGGGTCCACCTAGCAAGTTCCAAGCTAGCTGAGGCCACAGAAATGAGCTCTTGTCTCAAAAAAACCAGAAAAGAAAAATAGTAACAATTTGGGGAGTAAAGAGCTGATCTGGTCTGGGCTGAGACTCCAGCACTGTGTGTGGAAAGTAAAGCTCTGTACCTTTCTCAAGATTGGCCAATGGCCAAGCCACTATGTCATGGTTACAGTAGGGCTGAGGCTAACGAGTGGTCAGCAAGCTCTCCAAACTCTTCAGACTCCTCTGGCCATTCTCCCTTGTTCCTGGGCAGTCTACACTGCTCCCTGGTGTGGGCACATTCCCCTTTGCCTAGCTTGGAAGCCTACTTTGGATGAAGAAGAGGGGGGACCTAGTGTGAGCAGGTGTGAATCCATCCGTGCCCCTATCTTGCATGAGCCAGGTACAGGAATGAGAGAGGAGAGAACACACATTCAGAGTCTAGATGTGTGGGGCCGGATAGATGGTTAAGTGGTTAAGAGCACCAGCTGCTCTTCCAGAGGACCCAGATTCAATTCCTAGTATTCACATGGTGGCTCACAACTCACAATTCTGTTAACTGCAACATCCTTTTCTGGCCTCTGTGATCACTAGGTATGAAAGTCATACACAGACATCCATGGAGGCAAAACGGCCATCACACAAAATCAGAAAACAAAACAAGACACTCTAGATGGGAGCCAGGCACGGTGGCACACACCACCACTGCAGAAACTGAGGCAAAAGGATTGCCAGGTGTTCCAGGCCAGCCCTGGCTATATAGTGAGTATTGTATCTGCCAGGGCTATATAGGGAAACCCTGTCTCAAAAGCCAAACCAAATCAATACAGTAGCTTAGCTTCTTTATTTACTGTGCAAAGTGGCTGAAGGCTGGAGTGTGCTGAGGGCAAAGACAGAGACCCCATGCTGCTCAGGGAATGGAGCCTCCCTGCTGACCATCTTCCTAGGGCCTGGCATCACCCTGGGTTCTTGATTCATCAAAGACCCCAAGGCTGCCTACCCAGGTGTCCCCAGATCTGTGCTAGCCGTCTCAGCACCACTCAGAGGAGGGCCCCGCTGTGGTAGGACCCTCACCTCCTGGCTCTGGCCGGTCACAATGCCAACTGTATTTGCAGCCCTGGAGCTGGGAGACCTTTCCTCTGGGTATCCCCATGAAGCTGTCCCTGGGAACAGCACCCAGGCCTCTCCATGTGCCCCATACCCTCTTGACCTGAAGGGTACACCACTTTCTGGCCTGCTGATGCTAACTGGGTCTTTCTGCTCACTGTAATGCTGGTTCAGAGATGTTCAGTACCACAAGTGTAGCAGGGAAATGTGTGCGTGTCTAGAAAATTCAAAACATAGAAAACGCAACCTGGGGGCTGGTGAGATGGTTCAGCGGGTAAGAGCACTGACTGCTCTTCCAAAGGTCCTGAGTTCAAATCCCAGCAACCACATGATGGCTCACAACCATCCGTAATGAGATCTGACGCCCTCTTCTGGTGTGTCTGAAGACAGCTACAGTGTACTCATATAAATAAAATAAATCTTAAAAAAAAAAAAAGAAAGAAAAGAAAACGCAACCTGTCCAGTGAAGCTCCCCAGACAGATGTTTGAATAGTCTCCTACCCTCCGTCCCTTCTACCCACAGTAGTGATGATGGAACCCAGGGCCTCTTACATGCTAGGTAAGTTCTCTACCACGGATACTCGCTCAGCCTGGTTTTTAACTTTAGGAAACAGGCAGACCTTGAACTTGCAATGCCTTTGTCTCAGCCTCCCAAATGCCTGGGATTATAGTTTGCACCACCAAGCCTGGCTTGAACATTTTTCTATATTTATGTGTACATTGTCTTTTCCTATCTGACTCAGACACGCTCCTTCTGCCCCTAGATTGCTCTTTTTTCCCAGTGGCATGCTACCCTGGGCCTCTCTCTCTGATAGACCAGTCCTCATTGTGGTGACATGATACCCCGCCTCTGAACCTGGCAGCTCCCACAGCTCCCCAGGTTCCAGATGTTTTCACTGGGGCGGGGAGGCGGTGAGGGAGGGGTGGGAAGCCGCACTTTAGGCCTAATGGGTCCCGTTGGCACAGATGGTTCTCTTCCCCAGAGGGGTTGTGATCCTTGATTGAGTGGTGGCTGCCATCAGGGTCCCCTCCAACTGAAGGGTAAGCAGGCATTCCCTGGAACTGTTCGATCGATCGGGCAGTGTGAAGGCATTGGCAGCCATTTATCTAGCTGGTTATCCCTGACCAGTTTGATCACAGACTTTTCACAACAGACTGGAAGCACTTCCTGCCCACAGGCCCCAGGACTCAGAACCAAGTACAATGGAGGAGTGCCTGGTACTGTGCTTCTATATCCTTCAGAGTCTGGGGCTCTAACTAAACAAGCCAGTAAGGGGCAGAGCAGGCACTTAGCAGCAATCTCCCATTTTCTGGAATAGTCTCCTGCATCCCAACCTGGCTTCAAACTTGCTATACAGCCTTGAACCTTAAGATCCTCCTGTCTCTATCTCCCAAGGGCTGGGATTAGTGACACAGCTATCACACCCAGTTTATGGGGTACTGGAAGTTGAACTCAGAGTTTCTACAAGCTAGATAAGCACTCTGCCAATTAAGCCACATTCCGGCCCAGTCACCCCCATTCTGTAAGGGAAGAAACAAAGTCTGGAGAGGTGGGTGAGGTCCTGGCCTTTATAGGTGGCTGACTCCACACCCCACAAGCAGCCCAGAAGGCTCTGTCCCTTCCAGGGTGTCTCGCTAGGCTCCCACCCCACCCAGGCTAGATTGGAGGTCCTAGCTAGAGGACCCCTGATTCCCAGCTTTTTGGTTATAGCTATGGCTCTCCCTGGAGTGATAAGCTATTGAGTGTCAGGAGCCTTAATGGGACAAGCTAATAACTAGCAGATGATCATCCTGAGATGGCCTGCTCCGGGTTATGATATAACCTGCAATAGGCGTGTCTGTATTAAGCAAGTCTGTGAGGGATTCATTTTAGGAAAGATTCCTGCTATTAATGTGTTTTCCCCAGGGTCTGGAGAGATGGCTCAGCGGTTAAGAGCATTGACTGTGCTCCCAGAGGTTCTGAGTTCAATTCCCAGAAACCACATGGTAGCTCACAACCATCTGTAATGGAATCTGATGCCCTCTTCTGGTGTGTCTGAAGAGAGTGACAGTATACTCACATACATGAAATAAATAAATAAATCTTTAAAAAGTATATACTTTTCCTGTTATTATTAAACATATATAACAATCACTAAGTAGTAGCACACCCCTTTGGAGCAGATCTCTGTAGATCCATGAAGATGGACTGTCCTGTAGTGATGCTATTTAGACAAATAGATGACTTCTAAGTCTTAATGATGATCCTATAAGAATTCCTAAAATTATAACTGTGATTATCAAGCTCTTTCTGCACCAGTGTTTGGCCTTTTGCTCCATATGCATAATGTAAGTATGGATGTGTGTATAAGTATGTAATTGTGAGAATGTATGCCTGTGTGTGTGTAAGTATGCAACTGTGAGAATGAATGCAAGCTGGACCCAACTGGTTTGAATGGAAATGTATCAGTGAGCAGGCGTGAATCTGGATATGAACTTATGTGAGATGATGTGTATTTGCTTATGTTAAAGTTTTTTCAGGAGGAGAGTGTTGTTCCATTCTCCTGGTTCAACAGAAGTTTACTGCTCCAACCTTCCCCCTAGCCCGACTAGCAAGAGACATCTGGACAATAAGGAAAAGGCTCTAGCAAGTAACCCTTTACTTAATCTCCTGTTGTTTTAGGATGAGGTGCTTTTGCTAACTAAGTGCCTGAGACTGCAGTCTCCGGCCTCAGAGGAACACAGAAGGCAGGTCAGCTACAACAGCACAGTAACTTAGATAAGTAAACTTTTTATTGCACTGCAACCCTAAACATCTCGTAAGACAAAGTCTTACCCTCTGCTCTCGCTCTTCCTCCTCTGCTGCCTCAAGAAGAACGGACTAGAAAGAAGAACACCACGCTGGGGCTGGCCCTCGGTAGGTGAGGGTTCTGTTGATTCTGGTTTAGCCATCCCTCCCTCCAAACTCAGAAGCACCGCAGTGGATGGCCGCTGGTGATGGTGGTAACTGTGATCAATAAGACTGGAGGAAAAAAGGTCTCCTTTATGCATGGGGGACACAGGTAAAAGGAAGGCACGGGGTTTGTACAAAGGGCACCACAGTGGCAGGGCCAGGCCCTTTTCTTAGATCCTTTATCTACAACCTTGAACTCTAGTTCTCAACCTGAAGCTTCAAGCCTGTCTCTTGCATAGGCTGGGACCTGTTGTGGCCCAGCTCACTGTGAAGGGAGCTCAGTCCACCAGTTTGGCCACCAACCTGGAGCAGCCTGCAGGAGCGGCCCACCTGTTGAGCACCCATATACCACGCTCTGCTGAGCCCTGGCCACAGACGTCCCTGAAGCCAGTGGCTGGTGCCATTACGATATTACTCTGCAGGTGAGCAGGGAACGATCTTGGCTTAAGACCAGCTAGTGGCTGGCTGTCAGAGCGTGTTGGTCTAGTACGGAGAGAAATGCTCAGTCAGGTTGCAGGAGAAAAGTCCTCAGGGGGAGGGGTAGTGTGGCTTGGCAAGGCCCATCTCTTTCCCATCACCTGTCACTTCCCGATGAGGCTGAGGGATGAGACTCTGCCCTGGGTCTCCTTTAAGTCCCCAGTACTTCCAGGGATCAAGCCACTTGCCAGCCGTCTACCAGCTATGGGCCCGAGGCCAAGCTAGAAGCAGCTGTCAGGAGAATCCCATACAGGTTCTCCTTGCCCCAGTTATTCCTGAAACCCGCTAGCCCCACAGCTAGGAGCAGGGTGGTGACAGAGGTGACTGCATGAAACCCACCAATTCCAGTGTTTGCCTGCAGACAGAGAAGAGTGACAATATGTCTGGATTCTGCAGGCAGGCAGACAGCAAGGTTTGAAAGGCATCTGGGCAACATGGGGCCTTAGCCTCTCATCCGCAGAATGAGGATGGCAGTGTCCAAAAGGTAGGAAGGAAGCTCCCCTACCCCCAAGTGTTCAAACTGATCTCCAGGGACATGAAGACATGAAACATGAATTCTTCTTCTTTTTTTTTTTTTTGATCCTTTTCTAAAGTTTAACCCACCATCATCAAGTGCTCACAGCAGAAAAACCAAGCGCAGGCTCTTTATAAGTTAACTTTATTGAGATACGATCTACCTACATCACGCTAGATTCACTTAAGAAGGAGACAGGGTGGCTCAGACCTGTAATTCCAGGGGAGGCTGAAGCAGGAGGACTGCTTCGAGTCCAGGGCTAGTCCAGGGCTAGCCGGGGCTGCAGTACTAAGTTTAGGGCTGGCCTGGAATAGAGAGTAAGACACTGTCTCAAAACATCAAAACGGAAACAAAGGAAACACAGGGAAGGATAAACAGATCCTGGGGCCTGCCCTCCAACCTGCCCAAACCCGCACCCTGGCTTCGGAAGGCTGAGTGAGTTAAGGAGTGTGAACCCTCACCTGCCTAGGGTATTGGCACTACCTACAGGAGAACAGAGTCAGGAAGCCGGGCCAGCCTGTCCCCGTCTCCTGCCTGTGTTCCAGCCGGGCCCCTCCACTGTTCTGCAAACATGGAGTTGAGCCCCTAGCTCACAGGCCCACTCCTGTCACCCAGGTCTGGACTCCTGTGACAGCCACCTGAGTCCTGTAACTGGTGGCTCGTGAATCACACAATGTACTTCTCACTGTTCCTGGAGCCTAGAGTCCAAGATAAGGCTGCAGGCTAGGAGTGTGCAGGAGGGGCGGCCAGCTGGCTTCCGGGTTCAGGCAAGGGTGCCTGATGGTCTGTGTGTCACCAGGGTAGAAGGGGTGCATCTTTTGGGACTTCTTTTGCAGGGACATGAACCCTCAGAAGTGTTCTCCTTTCCAGGTCCAACCAGCCCCTCCTGTGCCGTCACCCTGGGGTTTCAACAAATGAACTCGGCAGTGACAGGAACAGCTAAACCACAGCGATCCCAGTGCGTAGAGGTGGTTGTGCCCTGGCTCTGATCAAGAGCCGGCATGGCTCTCAGGGCTTTGGGCCAGAGGCCTTAGCTTCCCCCTAAGACAGTGTTGCAAGTTTCTAAGCCTCTCTGCACCTCATGTTTTTCTAACAGAGAGAGAGCCTTAAAAATAGTACCTCCCTCACTAACTTGTAGGACTGCACCCTGCACACGGGTGGGGGTGGTTTAGGTAATGAGGACCCTGGCCTCTGCCATTTTCTTTCTTGCTCTCTCCTGCTTTCCTGGTCTTCTTAGCGCCAACCTATTTTAGGGGCTTCTCACTGCCTCCCCGCCCCCTCATTTCCCACAGTTCAACCCTGTTTGGCCAAATCAACCTCTCAGAGTCCCCAAGCTACCTACCTTCCTAGAATGGCTGTCCCCTTTTCTGTGGTCACATTCCTCTACTCCCTCCTGGTTGCCTTTTCTTCCCTCAGTCACCTTCTGCCTTCCCTAGCAGACAGACAGACTGCAGACTTCTTCTGGCCTTCTCTTTGGTGAAGGTGTTTGGTAAACACTGGGGTTGGCCTGGGGAAGAGGCCTGGAGTAGCAAGTGCTGTTTAACAGACAGTAGCCCTATGGCTGCCATCACTGATATTGATCAGGCTGCCCCTCAAGACCTCCTTACTCCAAATCTAATCACACCTACCACATCTCATGGCTCACTTAGAGTAAGGAACCGTAATAACATCTTTAATTATATCCTTTTCTACTTAGGTTGAACCACGTGAAATCATCATCATCATCATCATCATCATCATCATCATCATTATTGTTAATTTTAAAAAGGGTTGCTATAAGCCTTTCTTGAGTGGTTTAAACTAATGTTTAAGCACTTTGTAGATGCCCGGAAGGCACCCAGAGAGAGAAAGAGAAAGAGAATGAGGTCTCCTGGCCCTTCAGATGGAGTGTGAGTGCCAAGGGCCCCCACTCCGGCTGCAGTCTCATCTGGGGTCTTCTCATGACTGGCAGAGAAGAGGGAAAGCTCTCCAAGGTCTGATTCCGGGCCATTTGAGAAGAGCAAAAGCTTGAAGCATAGCCTCTTGTGGGGATCTGGAGGCCCTCCCCAAGGGAACAAATGTATCTCTGGGGGAAGCGAGGGCGGCACAATTTCTGGATGTCCAGAGCACTCTGCTCCTCCTGTACAAGGCTCCATTGCTGAGCTGTCCAGACTCAGTCACCACGGAGGCCACGTCTACTTCCCAGATGGAGAAACTGAGGTGGAAACCAGCAGGCCAGAGATCACTGAGAGGGCAGGCTCTGTGTCTGCCACCCGACCTCCGGGTCTTTCCTCCGGACCACTTGGGCAGTGGTGGGGTAGTATCTTACCACTTAGCCACTGCCTTTTTTCAATGTTCCAGAAGCCTCAGCATGCTTCCCCACTGTCAGGACACTCCATGAAAGGAGTAACACACCCGAGTCTCTCCAGTGACCTCCTCAGGGTAAAGTCCCCGAAGGAGAGGCGTAGGAGCAAAGTGCAGGCAGATCCACTTCACAGACTTCTGTTTCTATGGCTGCCAGATTACCCTACAGAACGACATACCTCGGGCAGAAGCTTGCAACCTTGCCAGCACAGGGTTTTTTAATGTTTATATCTTGCTGCTTTTACAAAGCAATGAGACGGTTTCATTTATGACATGTTTTATACCACCCACCCCTTTTAAAATTGGAGACAGGGCCTCATATATCCCAGGCTATCCTTGATCTCGATTTGTAGCAGAGGATAGCCTGGCTTCCGTGAATGAATTCCCCCATTCTCCTCCCTCCACCTCTAAGTGGAGGAATTACAAATGTGAGTCTCCAAGTTTAGTCTATTCGGTTTTGGGGATGGAACGCTGCCAACTGAGCTGCATCCTAGCTTCCAAGCACCCCATTCTTGGAAATAGGATTCCTGGCTGGTTTGCTGTGTGGCTTTTACCAGGCACACCCCCTTCACGGACAGGCGATTAGCTGCCCATAGGATATGGGGTGTTGGATGAGATAGATGGTTTCTAGACCACCCATAGAATAAGGGTGTGGGGTGAGATGGTTTCTAGAGACCCTTTCACAATTCCATCCGCTGTACATTTTTAAAGTTCAAGATGACTTTGTAATAAGCAGAACCTGCCTTGCTCATACGACATCCACTGTGGCCTCCCAGATCACAAAGGTACACAATGACAGGGAACTCAGGTGGTACTTAGGGTTTCAAGCTGGCGCTGGGCTCTGGCAGCCACACTTATACTTAGTCACCCTTTATGAGGGGATAATAACACTCATTTGCAGTGAAGCTCTGGGTTGGGGCTTCAGGGCAAGGTCCCTACCACTCTGCTTTGGCCCTGGCATCCCACAGCTCCCTACAATGCCCACCTAGCCCTCTGCCTGCCCACCTAGATGACACAGGGCTCACCACCTACGCTGGGCCTGGGGGAAGGAGAGGGTCTCCTCTTTTAGCCTTAAGAAAGTCCTTGGGGGAGGGAGAGGGGGACAAGCAATCAAGGGGTGCTGAACCTGTTCCTTAATTAGGACAGATGTCAGGAAATGAGCAGAAGTGTCCAGAGATGGGTCCAGGCCTTTCTCTCCCTCCACACCCCTCAAGAGATGTCAGGAGGTGAGGGAGGTGTAAGGACACATTCCTACGCTGAGGCACAGGTGGCTATGAACAAGGCCCTGGACCATTCGAAGAAGAGCAGGCTCTGAGGCAGAAAGGCCACATGCTATCTAAGGGACGCTAGCAGGATTGCAGCCACAGCGGGGAACAGATTCCCCAGTTTCAGCTAGTGAGATTCCCCATCTCGAGAAGAATGCAACACAAGACCTTCATCAAGAGGCATCTTATAGAACTTCCCCAGCCCTGTACCAGAGGTCTTTAAAGACCCTGGAGTCACTGCACCCTTAGACACAGGCTCAGTTCTCCCAACCCCAGGAGACACTTCCTGGCAAGTGGACTGAGGTCCGAGTGTGGCAGTGCCAACCCTGTCCCACCAGACTGGTACATAGAACTGGGCTCCTGCAGCTGGCAAGGGCTCAGACCAGGACGTCCTTCTCCATTGCCCGAATGCAGGTGGGTGTCTGCTCAGCTCGGGTCCAGGCAGGTCTGAGGCTGAGATCTGGCCACCGCCAGCGCGGGGCTCCTCCTCCAGCTCCAGGAGCTGAGGCTGGTCTGGGTAGCAGACTGCTCGCCCCACCCGCGCGCACCCAGGTCGCCTCGGCAGGGACCCGGGGATGCTTCCTCCTCCACCGTTTCCCGGGACTGGAAGCTGAGGCCCCCGCGGGTAACGCAGCCAGGGCAGGGACAATCACGACTCGGGTCCATGGGGCACCTGGGCCACACCGGGGCCTGTTGGGACTGGGTGCCGCGCCCAGGGCGGGCCGCTCACCGCAGCAAGAGGCGCGGGTGTTGCGGACTGGCCCCTAACCTCTGGAGCTCGAACCTGGGGTGGGGGGGTCGCTGCTCCAAGTCATCCACCGAGGGGGCGGCCGCACCACTATCCCATTGGGGAAACTGAGGATCGGAGTGGGGCAGAGCTTTGTGTGAGGTCGTGCGGGGGTCTGGAGGATAGGTCTCTTCGACGCCGGGGTCAGCATCCCTCCCGCCACCGAGCCGCAGCCCGGGCGCAGCGACCGTGCCGCCCGGCCCGGTCCCGCCCTACCTTGTCTGCCGCGCAGGTGGCGGCGGCGGCGGCTCCGGCTCCCGCTCCACGCTTCGCGCCGCCTGCCGAGTCCCCGCGCCCAGCGCCGCCGCCTCCCCGCGCAGCCCGGCGGGCGGGACCGGGCCGGGCGGGGCCGGGGCGGGGCGGGACGGAGAGGCCCCGCCTGTGGGCCGCCCGTCGCCCGCAGCTCAGATCCCGTCCCGCGTGCACACACTCTCTCGCCTCCTGCACGCTCTCGCCGCAGGCTTTGGGTGGGATTCGGGTCTCGAGCCTCAGTTTCCCCTTGCCGAGATGGAGACAAGTCACCGCGCCAGCCTCCCGGGTGGCTCCAGGCTGGATCCCGCAGCGAGCGCCCGGACCGCAGCTCAGCAGGCGGCGGGAGACCTGGAGAGCGGAGGGCGGCTGCGCATCCGGGAGATCCTTCCCACTGTTGCCAGTAGGGGGCGCTGCGTCCAAGCCTCTCCCGCTTTCAGCCCCGTGCTCTCTGAATATGGAAGATAGGACGTCATATGTTTCATAATAACCACGCCACACCACCTGTCTTGGAATGGGTTCTTCCGTGTCTCGTAGTGATGTGTTTGGTGGTGGTGGTGGTGGTGGTGGTGGGGGGCTAGCACGGTACCTGGCACATAGTAGGTATTGTATATATTGTTAAGTAAGTACACAATTTATTACATTCGATCTACCAACGCCTTCAATGTAGTCATAATACTCCCATTTCATAGATAAGAATTGAGACTTAAGCTGAGTTCTTGGTAGGCTCAATTACTAATTTAATGTGTGTGTGTGTGTGTGTGTGTGTGTGTGTGTGTGTGTGTGTGTGTGATTTGTCACGGTGGGATTGAACGCTAGGACCTTGCTTGTAATTGACCATTGAGCTACACGGTGAGACCTCTCCTCTTTTTTTTTCTGAAACAAGAGTTCACTAAATTGCTCAGGTTGGCTTTTGAAGTAGCCCTCTTCCTCTTCAGCCTCCAGGAGCTGGGATTATAGGACTACGCCACCACGTTCAGCTCTGGTGAGTCCTTGATCACTTTAGAACAGTGGCCACTAAAGCCTTCCTCTGGTTCCTGCTGAACCACAGTGCCCTGGGCCGTTTTTATTCCTAGAGCTCTGGGTTTCCTGCATCCAAATTTCCCCTGCATCCCCAAACTAGGCTGTTTGGAGCTGCATTGGCAGAAGAACAAACACAGTGGACAACCACAGCAGTTGGACCTTTGCACTTTTCTATGGTAATTTAAAACATTTTTATTACTTTTAAAAACCCGTGTCTACGTGTGTGCTCTTGTGTAGGGGTCAGAGGAAACCTTTCAGAAGTTGGTTCTCTCCTTCCATCTTATTTCTGCCATGGTACTTACTCCTGGCTGTCTGTCCCTGAGCTAGCGGCCAATTCTGCCTCCCGTCTCCAAGTAGAGCTGCATTCAGGTTTTGACATGGTTCCTAGGGACAGGACTCGAGCACTATTACCCTCTTAGGCATTTTGCCAGCCCATTTGTTTTATTAAGTTTTTTTTTTTTTTTAAGAGGGTCCCACATAGTCCAGGTTGGTCCAACACTGTCTATGAACTAAGAAGAAATCGTGAACTCATTCTCCTGTCTACCTCCTAAAGGTTGGGGCCACCATGCTGGGCCCACTAAGGTGTTTCTGACTTGGCTTTATCTGGGAGCAGGCTGACTCATCTGATATCCCAACTCGGTAAAGGCAGAGGCCAGGGTCTTTGGTGGTCCTCTCTCAATATCATTCCCCTCCCCTGAGTTTCTGCTTCTATCATCTCCTTTTGAAGGCCTCTTTCAGAATCATTTTTAAAGAAACTGTTGTCCATGGGTGCCAGGCCAGTTGTCTGCTGGGACAGGCTTGTTTGACAGGGATTCTCTGGGCACTGTGGGCATATGGACCGGTAAATCAGAGGGGAGACCTGGAACCTGGCATGCCTCTTCTGTGTCTGGGGAGTGGCCTCCCCTGTTTCCTCTTACTTTCTCCTAATCCCGCCTTAGGTGTGGAAGGCAGCCCCTAAGTTACACACAAGGGGACACAGCCTACCAGGGCCTGGTCAGACACTACAGGGTGTGTTGGGCTGTGGGATACCACTGATTGACTTTCTTCTTGTCCAGTAGAATGTGTCTCT